>JAOEGL010000003.1:140297820-140567820 GCA_034509955.1 Urosaurus nigricauda | reverse complement strand
AGGCCCCACCTGGAATACTGTGTCCAGTTCTGGGCACCACAATTCAAAAAGGATGTGGAGAAACTGGAGCAGGTCCAAAGGAGGGCAACTAAGATGGTGAAGGGACTGGACAGCATGCCCTATGAGGAACGACTTAGAGAGCTGGGGATGTTTAGCCTGGAGAAGAGAAGGTTAAGAGGTGATATGATAGCCCTGTTTAAATACTTGAAGGGATGTCACATTGAGGAGGGAGCAAGCTTGTTTTCTGCTGCTCCAGAGAACAGGACTCGGAACAATGGATGCAAACTGCAGGAAAAAAGATTCCACCTCAACATTAGGAGGAACTTCCTGACAGTAAGGGCTGTTCGACAGTGGAACACTCTCCCTCGGAGGGTGGTGGAGTCTCCTTCCTTGGAGGTTTTTAAGCAGAGGCTGGATGGCCATCTGTCGGGGATGCTTTGATTGGGAGTTCCTGCATGGCAGGGGGTTGGACTGGATGGCCCTTGTGGTCTCTTCCAACTCTAAATTTCTATGATTCTATGATTCTATGATTCCGAACGCAGTCATGGGTTTTATGTTATTGCAAATAAAAGCATCTCACGCAATTTCGGGCAATGGGGGGGGTCATTTTCGGGTAATGGGAAGTCATTCTGAACGCATTCCGAATGCAATTGGAATTCACGTGAATTTGCTAAACTAGCAAATTCACGTGAATTCAAATTGGCTCCATTCGCAATAAACAGAAATTCCTCCCGTCTGATAAGGTCCTATGTCATCAATATCCCACTTTCCCCCCAAAATTGGGATGAAAGCGACTCACAGTTTAAAAGAACCCTTCTTGCCATCTTTAACTGAGGAGTTTATCATACAACGGAATTTGGGGGTATAATGCAATGGCAAT
Organism: Urosaurus nigricauda; assembly: GCA_034509955.1. Lineage (NCBI taxonomy): Eukaryota > Metazoa > Chordata > Lepidosauria > Squamata > Phrynosomatidae > Urosaurus > Urosaurus nigricauda. The sequence goes on along the minus strand of JAOEGL010000003.1, from coordinate 140,566,940 downwards.
CCGAACGCAATCATGGGGTTTTACATTATTGTGTATGAGTGTATCTCACGCAATTTCGGGCAATGGGAAGTCATTCCGAACGAATCATGGGGTTTCACGTAATTGTGTATTAGAGTATCTCACGCAATGGGGGGGGGGCATTTTCGGGAAATGGAAAGTCATTCTGAACACATTCCAAATGCAATCAGATTTCACGGAACAGGAAAACCCAAGTTGCTCCTTTAGTTTTATAGTGTGAAAAATTCATGGATAAATTTTGCAGAAGAAGAAAAGATTTTAATTTGCCCTTGCACCTTCCTGTGCTGTGCTCATTGTATCCCAATTTTTCCATCAACTGACAAGTCAAATCATCTGAGCAAAGAGCCCAAAATTAACTGGGTAGTAAATGTCCACTATATCATTTTCATTAATCATGAAGGGTGACGGAAGCCCGTGGAGCTTATTTCTCTGATCAATGTGATTATACATTAGCATTCTCCCAGGAGCTCAGCTCAGCATGTAGGACTGTAGTGTAGAAATATGCTCAGTTGTTAGGAAGTGAAGTGAAATCACTGTAAAAGGGGATAAAGCCAGCATTACACTATACGGGCTGCTTGGCACATTAAAAAAAAATAGTTGTACATCTATGATAAGCTTAGGTATACATTTAAAACATAAAATGCGAATGACTATTGCAGTTGTTGTTCTGTGCTTCCAACTCATTTCTGACATGGTGACCTTAAGGCAAACCTAACATGGGGGTTCCTTGGCAAGATTTGTTCAGAAAGGGGGTTGCCTTTGCCTTCTTCTGAGTCTGTGGTCCAAAACAGTTTGAGACTGTTTTCACTGCCCCCTTGCTCGGTGCTAGAGAATCCTGGGAATTGTAGTTTATTCTGGCACCAGAGCTCTCTGATAGAGAAAGCTAAACGTCTCACAAAACTACAGTTCCCAGAATTCCCTAGCATTCAGCCAGGGCAGTTAAAGTGGTCTTAAACTGGATTATTTCTGCAGTGGACTACAGATAGTGTGACTTGGCCAAGGTTACCCATTGGGTTTCTGTGTCTGGGTGGAGATTGGAATCCTGGCCTCCAGAGTCCTAGGAGTTTATCAGACGACAGAAATTGGAAGTATAATCTAATGGCAATCTGAACACAATCATGGGGTTTCACGTTATTGCATATTAAAGCGTCTCACACAATTTCGGGCAATTGGAAATAATTTTCAGGTAATTCTGAACACATTCTGAACGCAATTGGAATTCACATAAATTTGCTAAACTAGCAATTCACGTGAATTCAAATTGGCTCCAATTGGCTACATTTGAAATAAAGAGAAATTCCTCCCATCTGATAAACTCCATAGTGTAACATTCAAAGCATACACCATGCTGGCTCCGACTATTGCAGACATTATATATTTAAAAGCAGATGTGTCATACATGGACAGTTATTAGAAAGCCAGGACTGGGTGTAGTTTTGAATCATGTGCATTTCTATGGTAAAATAATGTTTGCTGCTATGTAACATTGATGAGAGATTAAGCACTGCAGAATCTTTAAGAGAACAGCAGTAGAGCTAAGGCACATCTTCTTGTGTCAGAGTTCCATAAATTAATTTATTGTTGAAAATTTGTTTTCTTTGGTTGGCTCTGTATCTTCTTTATTGTATGACCCTAGGTTCTATTATTATGAGAGATAGGAGTGTTCTCCGCTTTTTCCATAAAATGTTATAAATTGTTGTCATGGTCTTGTCTCCCTTCACTCCCTGCAAATCCTTAGTTGTCTTTTTAAAAACAAAACAAAAACTAAGATGTCATTTCTTAGGTAGTTGTGCTGGCTGTAATAGAAGGATTGTCAATAAATGTATTAAGAAGCCGTGCCCTCCCTCCAGTCCATCTGCCTTGGTCCAGGCCCCAGAGGGAGAGAAGAACCACTGGACCTCATCCCCCTTTCCCAACACCTTCCCCTTCTCCTTTTGTGTTGTCTCTTTTAGATTGTAAACCTGAGGGCAGGGAACTGTCTCATTATAAGATTGAATGTACAGCACTGTGTAAATTTACAGAGCTATATAAATAAAGGTTAATAATAATAAGTGCTGATCCTACCATTATTTAGAGTGAGGCATCTCTATTAGGCAGCCGATTTGGAGGTATAATAAAAAGGTGGCACACTGTTAATTTTATTTGTAAATCTTGCATTCTCACTGCCAGAGATGGGAAGACCCACTTGTGGGATTTTCTCCCTCATGTTTAAAAATCATTTGGCTGGTTTTACGTACGATGTACCTTGATGGAGGGGTGGGAACGTTATTTGTTTCTCTGCCTCGGGCTGCAAAGTGTCTTGGGATGCCATTGCTTGGAAATAATTTACTCAGGGATAGATTTGGAAAGCTTTACCTCTGCTTTTTTTTTTAAATTGTTCTCTATCCTGATAGGAAATGTTCAAGGCTAAACACTCTGAGGCTGGACTTGTACCAACATTATTATTGCCACCTCTCAGAAGAGCCTCTTCCTAATGAGTGAAACAAGTTAAGCAGCCTGGCAGATGCTATGCTGAAAAAGGAGCATCTGCCATGCCTAATCATTACCTGACTATCTGGCCTTATGCAATAATTGTTTTGCACCATGAATCTAACAAACCTGTTGCATATCAGATATTAATATTTCGGTGGAGGTTGAGCGGAGGAATCCCACTTGTTAAGATTTCTTTGACTGAGACATACTTTGCTTGTTGAATTATTCTTTCCAAGCATCTGGTCACGTGCGGGGAAGCATGTTCTAGGTTTTCCACCCTTAATGAATTTCAGAACAACTGGTGTATTGCACTTGTGAAACAGATGGCCCACAAAATGAGGAAAAAGTCTAGTGCTCAGGGGATAGGGGGAGGAGAATAATACTGAGTTATTATGGTCATGTTAGCTGTATCTGTAATATTATACAAACCAAAGCCAGCATACCCTGTCTTCTCGGCAACCATTTTGTGGTGAAATACACAAAGATGAGGTGCCAACTAAACTGATTTGCCACAACTCATTCCCATTTGCTTCTGTAAACATTAGATCGCCTGCACATTTTGTCTTGCCTGCATGTGCAAACAAGCTGTTAATTCCTGAGGACATATCCCCGTGTTAGCTCAGGACTATAGACATTCCATTCCTCTCACAAGGTTCTCAATGCATTGTAAGGTCGTAGCTCAAGTATGGAAATTATTCTTGCATGGAATGCAGAAGGTCCAGCATCTCCAGGTATGGCAAAGAAAGTCTCCTGTCTGTAATTCTAGAGGGAGGCACTTTTATGGCTTAGGTCCATAAAGAGCAGAGAAGAAGACACATTCAAACAACTTTGCCTAGTTGCAGATATAATGCTGTGGACAGTTCCAAGGGATCAACACAGCTATTCTGCATATATCTGGACAACTTCATCACCACTTCCAACTGAGAACACACACACATATATATAGGAAAGGGGAGTAGGAGGGTTTCTGAGGCCTGTAAAAAAAGTATTGGAACCACATGATTCCCAAGCCTGATATAAATGAAGTGCATGATATGTCAACTTTGGGCACTACTGTAAGAACAGTAATTTTATATTGGTAAAGGATGGTAAGTGTCAATCTAGGATAAATCCCATTGAAAGATACCATGTAGAACCTTAAGGCACAAATTACATGACAAGACTTGCAAATAGCGCTAGCAGAAGCCAAAGGACATGTGATACAGAATAGCTCCGATTAAATTAGGAAATGACTGAGAATAAGCATGGACTGTAAATGTTGCTCAAAAGCCTTAGTGGCCTTCTCCTCAGGGGCAAGGTAGAAGCAGCAAGTAGTCTGTAGACTTTTTAAAGGAGCTAGACCTTTACTGTGAAGCAGTTCACTCAATCTTTACATTCCTTGCCAGCTGGGTTTTTCTTTGGTCTTCTCATGAGGTCCACCAAATTTTAAGATGCTTTCCTTCTCTAGGAAGAATTTTTTTACTCAAGCAGGGAAAGCTACTGCCAGCTTCCTAAACAGCCTTATTAGGCTGCACTTTGTGGTCAGGTGTCAGTCACCAAAAGAGAAGATGCAGATAGTCATAAAATGTGCTTATGCCACTTTTTAGACGTAGAGGCACATTTGGAAATAATTATCATTATCCAAAACATCATGTCATAGTGAGGAAAACAATAAGTAGGCGATCTGTGTAATTGTTCAGTTTGTTGCACAACTGTGACGATTCCATGGAAAGTTTCAAGACACTTCTTATCCCTGCCTAGTAAGGTTGCTCAACAAAAACCTGGACACAGCTCCTGTATCTTTCATGATTGTATAGACGAGGGAATGTCAAGAACCGGTGTCATACAACCAAGTAAAAAGAAACTCCTCCTGAGATTCCCTCTATTGCATAGCCATTACAGGACTCCCTCTAGTTGAAACTGTGGCAACACTAGCCCTTTAAACAGAGCATTGTTCTTTGTGAGAGAGGCCACACAGACATCCCAGTGGTGGAACAAGGCTATAATGTATCCGTAAGCCTTTCTAGAGGCTGCAAACATCTTTTACAGTAGCCCTGCATAGGCAATCTGGTCATATGCAAACTTTACCCATGTGGATGGAAGAGGGAACAAGCATAGTCCCTCCCACCTTAAATATTAGAGACTTTCAAACTCTAGGGGCAGAAAAGAACATGAATGGTAAGGTGGTATCAGTGGATGGACCTCACACATTCATCCACACTCCCTTCTTCATCTGTGAAACTTATACAGAATGAAAAAACCTGAAGTCTGAACTTGGTTTGCTAAGAAGTAGGTTTTTGCATGCCCAAAGGCAGGGTTGGGCAGCTGGAGAATTTGGCGACACACAAAAAGTTTTTTTAAAAAAAATAAAAATTAAAAAAGAACAACTTTGCCCCAAAGTCCCTCATCAAACCCTGAGACATGGAGGCATACTGTGGGGACTTGCTGGGCCCCGAGAGGGCATTTTGAGGCAAAATGAAATATTATTGAACTTTTGCAAAATTCATTTTGGTCCAGGCAGGCTCCAAACATGATCACAATGCCTCACACAGAGATCTTTTTTAGGCATTTGGAGAGCAATTTTTTTTTTTTTTTTGGGCTAGGAAAAAAAAGATATTTTGTCAAACAGTTTTTGACATCTGAGATTTTCACACACACACACACACACACACACACCCTGCCTTAAGAAATCTGTAACAGATACAATTGGATGCAAAGTGATTCTGAGGTATCCTTGTATAACACCTTCTTTTGTTTTGGAGATTTGGTGCTCTCTTGAGCACATTGTAGCAGATACAATTTGCTTTGGAGATCAAGGTCCTATTGATTAACAATCTGGCTTTTGATCCCTGCTGGGGCTATTTCTCTACTTTTTTGTATACAGTCCCTGACACTGTCACCTCTGTTATTCCACTGGTGGCCTTGATCTAGAGAATAAATCTCATTGCTCGCAGAGCCCATATGAATTCTAAACAGTCAGAATCCATACTTGATTCTGAAAGATAATGATGTCTTATACAGAATCAAATATGAAAAATCATAATTTGGCCAAACTGCTGACTTCTAGCTTATTGCTTTACACATATTCATATTATTACAATGCCCCGAGCTATGCAAAACCACTTCTAATTTTTACAATGTAATTCATAAGTATTAAAAGAGATTATCTTGTGATTCAAGAGTACAGAAACTGTGTGTTGGATTGGTTTTCTTTAAACTTCACACAGCCTTTTAAAATTATTGAGAAGAGGGTTCCCTCCCCCTCACACACTCTTTGAAATAATTTCTCTTGTACATGTCCCAAATCTATATATATCTCACACATGCAGAAAAAGAATGAGACAGTAGAAGCAAGCATTTAATGAAACTTTGGTATAGTATCTGGGCTTGTAAAATGTTGCTATGGATTTCCTTTGCAGAATGCAAGCCAAGAACTGGTCGACCTTGTGACAACAAAGAATTACATATAAAAAAGCTTCTCAGACGCTTTAAAAAGATTTTGCCTGAGGCATGTTCTGCTTCATGTAATATCAGGAAGAAAATTAATACAAAGCTGCTTTTAAATAAGCAGAAACTAAATTGATGTTTGGCACTGACACTCTAAGAGGAGGAAACAAGACTTTTGTCTTTCAGTTTTATTTACTTTGTGCTGAAGTTCTTCCTGTACACTTGTACACTTTCAAGACTGATTACTTGGTTTGTTCTACAACTGTAGAGAGAGGAAGTTGAGATGATTTTAAAATTAAAATCTTTGGTCCCTGAACATCTAAATCATGAAATTCATTATCACTCAGCCTTATAAAACATTTCTAGAGTTTTCCCATGGTTCTTCTCCTCAAGCTCAGATACATCCAAGTGCCCTTGAAACTTATCTATATTTTCCTTCCACCTGCTGATAACTAGGCTGACCATATTTTCTAGAGGCAAAAATGGGACATTGGGATGTCAAAAATGGGGATATGCAATATTCCACATTCGTGAAAAAATAAGACAATAACAAGTTTTATTATATCAACATATTGAGATAACAATTATCATTCAGTAACAGAATTCATACAAAAAATTAGGTAGACATAGAGAGGGACTATATTTCACCATGATGGTACCATGAATATTTCTCCAATGAAAGTAATCTTACACAGCAAATTTTGGTCTTTCAACACCTTATCATGAAACTTTACACACTCCATGACATAACTTTTTTTTTTTTAAAAAAAACAGTTTCAAACAGGGCTCTTCAAACCAATTGTGCAACATAACAGGGCATTTTTCTTGAAAATTGGACAAAATTGGCATTTATATTAAAACTATGGGACAGTCTAAAAATATGTGGGAGAAGGTACTGTCCTATTTAAAATGGTACATGTGATCAGCCTTGTCATAATACACACACATACACACATTTCTTCAGCCTTTATTCACATGTTTTCATCCTACCAGTAAATGATTTTGGATTTCAGACATTTCTGTAATTTCACTTCTAAGTAGGTATGTACAGGCTACTGGCAAGGAGCAAATATAGTAATAATGTTATGGATTCATGTTATTTTGTGATATCACATAATCCCCTCAAGAAAGCCTTCAGCCCAAATGTGATGGACTTTTTAGCTAGTTAAAAACCCATCATTTTGGCATCTCAAAACATGTCTACATCTTCTGTTAGTGATTTTTTTCCAATGTTCCTCAGGTTTTGCTGATTTTGTTTCTTCCAGTTTCCAAACGTTCATTGGTTCTACAGTTTTGGAGGCTAAACTATGAGCAGGATTATATAAAGAATTCTAAAGCAGTGTTTCACCCCCAAAAGTCCCCAAAATGGCTTCCAAATTAACAGTATGCTTCTGTGCCTGTCTGTTCAGCAGTAAGCAGGAATGACTTTACCACACCAGCCCCGTTCTTATCACAATCACGTATGAAAAATAAAATGGAAACATACCACTTTGCAGCCATCCATCACCACACCTCAGTCGATCACACAACTGAGGCTACTATCCCCATTGCACTCTCTTTCTGAATTCTCCCTCAACCCCTTAACCTTGCCTCCTTGCATTTCCCTACCAAGCCTGTCTTCAGGAATGTTTGTTTGTTTGCTTTTCACTTTTTTGCTGCCCAGTTCCAGAGCACCACTGCCCCATGATAATAAAAAAGAAAGGAAAAACACAGAATAAAAGGCAAACAGGGCACTTTAGAATAGCAAGGAGGAGGGGGAAATGTGATGCCACATGAGCGACAATCGCACCACTGCTCTGGGAGCGATGTTTTGTACTTGAGGATTTGCACAGTTGCCAGGTCATTCATGAATTTCCCCCATGAATGCAAAGGGATGTGTTGGGGACAGGGCAAGTATGGATTGGAGGCATTGTTGTGCAATAAGTATTACCGAAGCCACTACCTTCCCACTACCTTTGAACCCATGTGGTTTAAAAGTCACATGCAGTAATGTCCTAAGTTTAATAGTGCTTACATCCAGCTATGCATGTGCAGCAGCAGCTGGATACTTCCAGATTTGTGGGTCATTTTTCAGAGGTTACACACCAAAGGACAGGCCTAAGCAACCCAGCAGATTTTTAAAATGGAAAAGAAAAACTATTGAAGTTTTGTAAGCCACTCTGGGAGCATTTTTGGCTGAAGGGAAGGTTATAAATAAGTTAAATAAATAAATGTAAGTATTGTACATTGATGGTGTCATTGATGGAATAGGCATTGTGGAGCATTGTTTTTGAATTCTCACTGTGTTCCAAGATGGTGGCCTTTTTGAATATGTGTGTGTGTGTGTGTGTGTGTATAATTGTTCAGTTCTTTATTTAAAATTAACTATTAACAAATGGATCTCCCTCATTCATTTTTATGAGTAAAATTCCTCTCACCCATAATTTGTTAATTAATATTTCATAATTATATATAAACGTATCTCACAATGAACAGAACTGGACTGTAATCAATATATTGACTATGTTATTGAATACTAACTATAACTGACTATGATATTCACCATAGGTTGGTGGGTTCTTTTTTGCATTAACTAGTTCATTTAGTAGTTTTTCACCAAATTTCGGTGGCACATCACAACATTTTTTTTAAAATAATGAATCTGATAAATCTGAGAAACAAATTTAAAAAGAGAGAGAGAGAGAAGCTTGTGAGCCACAAGCCACATTTTGCCCATCCATGGTATTCAGCACTGCACCCTTAAACTGATAGACAGAATGAAAAAAAATAAATAGGAGAAATATTTTCTTTAGCAGAGAAGAATATTCTCAATATTTTCATCAGTGTTTTCTTCTGCAGAAGCCCTATTACATGTCTGAATACGTCACAAGTCTAGGTTGTTGTGCACATGTAACAGGGTTTCTCAATAGCAGCACCCAACTGTGTAACTCCCTGCCAAGGGAAGTTAATCTGGTGCCATCTGTTTTGACCTTCTTGCAGGCAGCTAAAACAGTGTTGTTCCACTGTTGACCCCTGGTGTTTAAACCTGTTTTGTTTGGTTGGTTTTAAATTGTTTTAATAATTATTCTTTTATTTTATTTTAAAAAGTTCTGAAAGTATTTTGATTTGTTTTTGATCTCTGTTTTGTTTTTAATTTTTTTTAAAACCTGTTTTAATATTGCCTTGGGGGTCCTGGTGTGATGAGAGGCACTACATAGATATTTTAAATCAATCAGTCAAGCAATCAATATAATTTAAAAAAAAATCCAAGAAGAACATGTTATTGCTCACAACAAAAGTAATGAGAGTGTGTTAAGGAGGAGGAGGAAGAGAAGGAGAAGACGAAAGAGGACTTTATCACATGTGAGGAATTTCTCTCAATTTCGCAATAGTAATTTGCGTAGTCAGTTCAGAATTTCACGTGATTGCGTGAAAGATTATCCCACGATTACATGCCTGGGTAATTTTGCAAAGATGAATTGCGCTATGAATTCGAAATTGACGCAATTACGCGAAAGCTTATTATACATTTTCATGATTCTCTCTGCTTATTTCGAATCCAAAACAAACGCATTCGGGAATATGTTATTACACCAGTGGATTTTTGAATGCGAAATTGCTCTCCTGCGCATGCCCACTTCTCAACCGATGCCATGGTGACCTCATGTACTTCCAGGTCATTGAGTTTGGGTATTTGCTCTGCAATTTCTGGTTCCATGTGCGCTGAGATGTTGGTTTGCCATGCAGCAATTCCCCATCAAAGCATCCTCCATGTTGGCCCGGTGCCCAAAGCCCCATGTATGCTGAGATGTTGGTGTGCCATGCAGGAATTCCCCATCAAAGCATCCTCCATTTTGGCCCAGTGCCCAAAGACCCATGTGCGCTGAGATGTTGGTGTGCCATGCAGGAATTCCCCATCAAAGCATCCTCCATTTTGGCCCGGTGCCCAAAGCCCCATGTGCGCTGAGATGTTGGTGTGCCATGCAGGAATTTCCCATCAAAGCATGCTGCCCTCAGCCCCATGTGCACTGAGATGTTGGTGTGCCATGCAGGAATTCCCCATCAAAGCATCCTCCATTAAACCTGGTGGCCTAAGTCGCATGTGCGCTGAGATGTTGGTGTGTCATGCAGGAATTCCCCATGAAAGCATGCTGCATGTTATGGGTCAGTATAGAAGACTCTCAGGACCCCATGCCCCATGACGTGAGTGTCATCTTGAAATCACTGTAACAGTGCTAATTCTGGGAGGGGGGGGGGTCACGGCTTATCTACCCGGACAAGTGGTGCCATGCACGAATTCTATGGAATGAATAGGAACCAGGGCAGATGGATAGCCCATGGGGACCTCATCACAACTGGGCAAGTGAAGGAGGCATTGCTGTGGCAACTGTTGGAAGCCAGCAATCACGCAAAACGTATGAGGGCAAAGCACTAGATGAGCGTAAAAGTGCTCCCTCCTCTGGCCACCTGTTCATGCATAGCAAAACATTTTCGGACTACAGGAAATAAAAAGGAAAAGCCAGTGCTATGAGGGATCATGGGAATTGTATTAAAAATGGCGAAATTGGGGATCAACAGAAATGCCTATCACACCCCAAAAAAGTGAAATGAATACCAAATTGCCAGGGAATAGGAATTGTAACTCTGCTAGTTCACCGAATTTGCCTACGTTCTGATTGCGTTCGGACCGCATTCGCACATCAAGGAAATGTATGTAATAATCTTTCACGTAATTACATAAAAACTCCTTTTCATTCAGTGTTCATTCGCAAAAAACAGGAATTGCATGTGATGAGAAATAACACAATCACATGAAACCTCATGATTGCATTCGCAAAAACAGCAATTACATGTAATGAGAAATAACGCAATTGTGCGAAACCCCTTGATTGCATTCGGTTTTTCAGTAAAAAATTGGTCATGTGATAAACTCCAGAGTTTAAACAATACTAGTCATGTGGCAGCTGCAGTGCCACTGCTAATGCTGAAATCAGACCATGTTTGTTTTAACCATACAGGATTCCCAAAAGGATGGATGGATGTACAGATGGGCAGACAGACACATACACATAGACACAGGATAAATAATTAAAAGGGGAAAAAATATTGTGGAACCACAAGTCACTAAAATGTTCTGAATGTATCCTGCAGTACATCTGCAGGCTCCAGTAACATGATATGTTGTTTTCTTGTTCCAGGCAATGCTGCAGTAATACAGTGACAGAGTATGTGTGACACTCTACCATAAGGAGGGCCATTGGTTGTCAAACCATGGTGACCAGACATCATCCTTTTCTAAGACATGGCCTACATTTCAACCTACTGTCCAGGAAGACTTCCCAAATGTCCTCCATTGTGAGCATGACTAAGAAGCTCATTGAGTAACACCATGTTTGCTGCTCCCCCTCAAAAAATAATACAGTATATGTAATATAGCTGTAAATAAACCATATAAAATGCATGCATGTATATGTATGTGTATGTATGTGTGTGTGTGTGTGTGTTTAGCTTTTATTTTGTAATGTCCTACATTTTTCTGAAGGCCCAACATTTTGTGGCACCTTGTCCTTCTTTGTGATTATGACATCTCATCACCTTGTCAGTCAAACTCTAATTTGGGTAGGGTGTGTTATGGCACCTGAGTATCATGACAGCATAGCTTTTTTTTCTAATTAATTTTTTAGCTTTTACAATAAAACACACAAAGTCTGTAGAACAATGACAAAAACAACCACAACAACAATGAACTACAAGGGCCAAGGATATGTACCTGATGAATAGTTATTCTGCAGCAGAATAATAAAAAAATTGTTCTTAGCAAGAGCCAGAGAGTCTGGTTTGTCAAGATGAGAGTGTCTGTCCAAAGATCCATCTGTGAGGTAGAAGGTTGGATCCAGTGGGAGTGGTGATTAACGGCAAAAAAGTAACATCCAAGGATACACATACCAAACACATACATGCACGCCCCACAAAATATGTACAAGCCCTTGGTTACACATAAAATATCTCTGGATACCAGGCAATAAAATTAACAAGAGTTAGAAACAGCCTGATGGAACTACTGCAGTCATTTCTTTTGCTACACTGTATTCTCTGAACAAACAATTGTCAGAAGTATCACAAACCTTGGTAAATTTAGAAACAAAGAGCTGTGGACAGCACAAGCAATGAAGCAGCTACCATTCCAGCTTTGAACTATCATCTCTGTTCATAAAATACCACTGTTGACTGTCTGAGAGCCATCGGTGAGTCTAAACTGATTTTTGATCACTCTACAGACAGAAAACCACGATTTGTTTGTCTGTTGCTGTGAGGAAAAAGAGTTCTGTTAAAGGGGACTAGCAGTGGAATATGTTGGTGAAATTGTTGAAAACAACACAAGGCTGGGTTATATGAGATAACCTATGAAAACGGGTCTGATTTGTCAAACACATTGTGTCAAGACTGAGAGGTAAAAGTGACTTTCCTACTCATATGGCCCTGGAGAAAGCTAATTATAAACTGCAAATATTATGTTACGTAATGGATTGGACTAGATTTCACAGGGAGAATGAATAGAACATTAAAAAATCTGAACGTTTTATCAATATTGGCGGTAGCTTTCAAAAATATCTCCAAATATCTCTAGGTTTTGGAATCCAGAAGGATTATTTCAATATATTTTAGTCATGTATGCCGCCTTGATTGCTGCAGCAGAAAAGGCGGGGTATAAGAATAAAGTTTATTTTATTTTACTATTTTTGATATTTTCTTTCAGAGCAAATGTCAAACATTGTTTCAAAGCATTATCAAAGTTCAAACCCAAGAGACAAGGACCAAAGATCAAAGAGATGAAATCTTTGGGGCTTTACAGACCACCCCAAAAGGGCGGTCTGAAGTCTCCTTGTTTTGCTGCAGACCTTTGTTGCAGCAGCTAGATGCTGCGGCGAAGGTGTGCAGCAAAAAAGGAGCAAGGAAACCCGCTCCTTTTTAGTGTCGTAGTTGCGATGCACTAAACTGAAAAGGCACCATTGGGCACCTTTACGCCACTGCAACTGTGCAGCTCCTTCTAGAAGCTGCACAGTTGCATCGGCATCCTTATGCACGCCGTCTAAATGACATTACGTAATGACATAGGCGTCATTACGTGCTAGGGCTTGGGAGCATGCAAATGCTGCACGCTCCCCAGCCCTAATAACGGCGAGGGGATGGCCCTTTTGGGCCGTCTGTACCGTGCCTTTGTTTCCTAAGTTTGTATTTAGGCCTCTCAAGTTGTGATAAGGAGAATGCACATTTATTCTTGACTATAAATCTGTATGAAACTCTTCTTGTAGAAAATTGGTCTGCCAAGGACATTAGGACAAGTAGCAATGGGGTGTCACCCCATTTAAGAGCAGTCTGTCTAAGACTAGTGCTGGGAGCAACTTGTGTATTTCTTGGCTGACATTCTTGTCTCCAGCCTCCTGTGTCCAGCCCCCTGCAATCTGGACTTTGACTACTCAGCTTATTTGACTCCTGGACTGTGTTATCCTAGGTTCTTTTGAGTCCCTTGACTTCTACTGCTTGACAACCATGTTTCCCTGAATGGACTTCCAAATCACAGATGCTTCCTGAGTGCTGTTAATTCACTTTCCTTGCCAACAGTATCATTAATTGTTTCCTCCTAGCCAGTCTGTGTATGTGTTAGGTAAATCAGGACATATGGCTCTTGTATTCATATGGATAAATGGATCATTACACGAGGAGACTTCTGTTCAAGTACTAGGTGTTTCCTTCCCCTCCTTTCTCCTACAGTGCCCTGAAAATACCTAAAATGCTCCAGAGGATCCCTTAAATTGGCAGAGTACCTTTGAGAGGCACTATAAAGGAAGATTTGATTGACCTGTAGTGTCCGCTCCATGGTAGGGTGACTCAATACAACCAATAAAGAATTTAAACCTGGGAAGGGATGGGAACAGCACTGACAGCCCATAGGCCAAGCAAGCATAGGGTATCTTGCAGTTTCAGTGTTCTCCTGCAATCAGCTCTGAGCCTGGATGCCCAGGTGTCAGCAGTGGCCAGAAGTGCATTTGCACAGCTAAAACTAGTGTGCCAGTTGAACCTGTTCCTTGAGTTGTCAGATCTGGCTACAGGGATGAATGACTTGATTATATCCCATTTGGACTACTATAACATATTCACATGAAGCTGTCTTTGGAGACTGGAAACTTCAGTGGGTTCAAAACACAGCAGCCAGAATGCTGACCTGGGTCAATTATAGGAAACATAACTCCCTTATTGAAATAGCTTCTCTAGTTATTGGTTCATTTCCGGCACAATTCAAAGTGCTGGTCATGGCTTATAAAGTCCTATATGGCTTAGGTCCTGACTATCTAAAGACAATATCTCCCCATATAACCCTGCAAGAATGTTAAGATCTTCAGGCAAAGCCTTTTGTTTGGCTCCACCACCATCACAGGCTCATTTGGTGAGGAGAGAACCTTCCAGTGGTTGCTCCTATGCTCTGGAACTCCTTTCTACAGGAGGCTAGGCTGGTCCCAACCCTGCTTGACTTTTACCAGCAGGGAAAGGTATTTTTGTGTAAGAAAATGACTTTATACTGTTTAATGTAGATACTTTTTTAAAATTTATTTTATTGTAATTTATTTTATTTTATTTTATTTCTTAAAGCTGCCTTGGGTCTAACTTTGTGAGATAGGTGCCAGATAAATGAAATAAGCAGTAAGTAAGTAAATAAATAATATCTAATCTGGTCACAGTGGGATGAATTGCCCCATTGGCCCTTCAGACCACAGGCAACTTGTAGGCAATAATCCCCCTTTTCCCAACGTGATGTAAAAACATTTGGTTTGTTTGATGTTTGTCTTGCATACACATGATTTAGGAGAACTTTGATATATAGCTTCCACAGCAATTTGTCTCAAGTTTTCTCCACTGTCTGCCTCCCTGTGCAATTTTTCTTCCAAGACTGTGCCTTGATCCTCTGACCTTGAGCTTCTATTAAATCTATTGACTTGAAATATAAGTTTCAGGCTCCCCAGCAAGTTGAAAAGAATAAGTGGAGTTTCACTTGCCCACACATTGTACAGCTTCACTTGTTCAAGAATTTATTGTGTTAATATCTCAAATGTCTCACAGCTTATTATTAACCACTCAGAATACACATTTGTGATGTGGCACTCATTTATAATGCTTTGGGGCATTTATTTAACAAGAACCACTCAATCTTATAAGAAGGGGGTTTAATTTGCTTCAGCGAAAGAAAAGAAAAGAAAAGATAAAAATGGCTGATAGGAGTTTTGTAGAAATTCTGCGCAACTCCAATGTCTGAAACACTTTACAGGGCAATAATTGGAAAGTGATCATTGTAAATGCCCCTGCAGCAACAGAACTAGGATGTGCATGGTGCTGATAGAATTTTAATACCGAGCTTTTTTTATGTCAAACAATATGCATGTGAAGTAGGTCTTTTGATAAATCTTTCTGCAAGTTCTGGAGAAACCCCTTAGACTACAATGTAAGCAAGTTCAAAGCAAATTGTTTTTGCCAAATACAACATCTAATTCATAGTGCTTGAACTTGGAATGGAAATTATTAATATGTCATTATGTCCTTCTAAGCAGAAGTGCATGAGGAAGACATTGTCCAATGGCTGTAGTACATATCTAAAAATCCATCCACAGGATGACTCAATAGTGATCACTGGATAGAAACAGTGGTAAGCACTCAATACTAGTCAGGTTTAAAAAATAGCACATGTGCCCTGATCAGAGTTCTGAAAGTTGGACGTAGGGGTTGTGCCAAGAGCAGGCAGCCAAGGCCAAGAGGTAAAAAGGTGCCCAGTGGCAGTAAAAGACTTGAAGACAGTTAAGATACTGTTACAGAATGTGGAGTCAAAGGCTTTCACGGCCAGCAGCCATAGTTTTTTTGTGGGGCTTTTGGGCTATGTGGCCATGTTCTAGAAGAGTTCCTTTCTGATGTTTCGCTAGCATCTGTGGCTGGCATCTTCAGAGAAACATTCTCTGAAGATGCCAGCCATAGATGCTGGCGAAATATCAGAAAGGACCTCTTCTAGAACATGGCCACATAGCCCGAAAGCCCCACAAAAAACTATGTTACAGAGTGGTTTGTGTTCTATTCTTAGCCCCCACCTCCCCAAAGAAGATTAGCTCCTAATTAAAGGACAAATATTCTGAGACAGAAAGTTCAGTGTTGCTGATAGCTCACTATAATTGTTACGTCTTGCTGTGGAGCATCAATGGGGCATCAGGAATTTGTTACCTTTATGGCTTGCCCTCCTCTGTGCCAATGTCAAATTGATATCAATGGGATGTTTAAAACACAGCCACGAGAGCACCCCAATGCAGGGAATTGCCTTGTATACAAGGAAATCTGGTAAACCCAGCATGGGGGAGCTCAAGAGCATGTAGACAGGATAGATCAATTGAGATCAGAGTGTGCATAGTTGGATAGAAGTGATGATGGGCAATAGACCTAGTGCTTACATATAAACAGAAATCCAAGTACACTGCTCTGAGAGTAATATTCTTTTGTCCAAGGACATTTGCACTAATTGTCCAACTATTCTCAATTTTCTTGCTCATTCTTTCCTCTTGGAAATCCTTTCATATCCCAAAACCTGCTCCAGGATATGTTTCTCCCTATAAATATGCCCAGCAAAGCACCTCCAATTCGGTCTCACTTGAGATTCAGACATATGCTCTGTTCATATTTCTACTGACTCTTCAACATAAGCTGGCCATGCCACAGTCCCAAGGCAGCTGCTGAGCCATTTTCCATCTCACTGCATTCCCTGACTTGAGCCACACATCTGGAATTGGTACAGTATTACCCTATGCAAACCCCTATATGTTGCTATCTGCTATCACCTTTATATCATTAGTTCTTGAGTGTGTGTGTGATGGATGTCTCATATGAATGGTGAGTTCGTTTGATTATAAATAAAATTGGATTAAACCTGGACTCAGGAGTCCTGTTTCTTGGAACCATTATACACAGGCTTGATCCTCACTTTAATTGCCCAAGCACTCCTAATGGAGCTAATAAAATCCTCCTATTTGAATATTAAGTATGGGTGCCCGCTTGGGACCATAGCATTTTGGGTAACAAATTGCAGGTAGTGATGGTTAGGCATCATTACCCAAGGATGTCACCAGCGAGCTATTTCTAGGAGATCAAGAAAGTATGGTGCTTTGCAGACTATGTGCAAACATCTTTGGATTATTTTGTGGGAAAGGATTCCTGGTAACTGCTTCGTGAAAAACAAAGTTCAGTCGTAGGCTGCATACTTTGCATGTAGAAGGTCTTAGAATCAATCCCCTTGGTGTCTCGCAGTAGAGCAAAAGGAACTCCAACCTAATAACAATAGGTGTTTCTTATACCCCTTTCCCTATGGATCAAAATGGGATTAAACAACAGATTAAAACAGAGCAATAGAGCAGACATGTAAAACCAGTTAAAAGACACATAAAACAGTTTTAAAAGCATATAAAACCAATACATACAATCAGTTCATACAAACTTATAATTTGGATAGGCCTGTGAATCAAGCAGCTAAATCACTTCTGGCAGGTCATTCCACAGTCTGAGGGCAACTAAAGAGAAAGTCCTTTGGGTGACAGTTGGTCAACCTAGGAGATTAGTGTGTTAGCTTTAAAACTCCTTATCCCTGATGGGATGAAGGTGGACTAAATTTTCAAAACAGATGTTATCTCATTCACCTGTGGACAGGCAAATGCAACCCATATACAGCCCAGATGCCAGCTGGACTTATTCTGTGGCTTTTCAAAAATGGGAAAATCCCATTTTTGAAATGCTGCAGGATAAGAACAGTTGGCATCCAGGCTGTATACAAGTTGCATTCACCCAGCCACAGATGAACATGTTAGCACTTATTTTAAAAATTAAATGCTCCTTTATCCTGTCGGGGATAAGGCACTTTAAAGCCAATGCACTAATTTCCCTAGTCTTGGCCAACTGAATTAAATGTACCCTAGAAGACCTGAGTGTTTGGGCTGGCTTATATGGGAGAAGGTGATCCCACAGGTAACCTGGACTGAAATTATGTAGCCTTTTAAAGTAACAATGAACACTTTGTACCTTGCCCAGAAATTTAGGACTTCATCACACACAGTTTTTAAACCTCAGTTAAAGTTGCAAAATAGTGCCTTCGGTGATACTTATTGCAGAATGTCACCTCTGACCTGTTGCTGTTGTGCCTTTAACTCATGGTTAGACTGTACCTTTTCATTAATGGGGAAAAAAACCATCAATAAGCCCCCAATCATGCTGCTGTGCCATTAGTCCCCAGGTGCAATAAGTTCCTTCCATGACAACTCCAAGATTGGACAGTCTCCTCCCCTCTCCACATCCCACTCACTTTTCCTATTTCCAAACAGGCTGTTTTTCTTTTTCTTGTTTACACTTTCTTTCTTTTTTTTTCATCTTTGTTTCATTGCCATTGAGTTACAATAGGGCAGGAAGTGTTAAGGGAAAATTCAGAAGAGAGTGTGATGACAGAAACAGCCCTGATTGTATTCATGAAAAGATATGCAATAAGGAAAACTCCAAACCAGTTAGTATCGATTTCTTTTTACTAATATGAAGGCAGCAAGAATGAGACTTGTGTGATAAAGTCCTAATTGTCACCTAGTGGAGTGATTTTAATATCCTTTGAAACTGATGTCAGTCTAATTGCCTCTGTTTCTGTGTATCCTATCTCATGATAGGCTTACTCTAATTTTGATTAAAAATGAAGAGAAATTGCCAAAATTCACAAATGTCTCCATATTTGGAATCGATTGGAGGTTGAAAAGAAACTCAAATGCAAGAGAAACTAGAACTGATAGACTGAACCATCCATGTTCAAGTTCAGTCTTAAGAGTCTGGGATTTAATCCCTGAGTATTCAATCTGGTTAATGCTGAGTTAAGGTTACCAGCAAGGGTCCTGAGAGGGGGGCTGGACTGGATGACTGTAGTGGTCTCTTCCACTTCTATGATTTTTTGACCTAATGGAAGGCAGTACAACTTAGGCTTCTCCATCCTAGGAACAACTATGCCTATTGAATCTTACAGATGCATGTGGGATTCTATTTCAGTTTGTTTTGATAAGGCTATAAAATTTGCAAATCATATACTGTGATAATGAAGAAGCCCTTCCCATTATCCAAGCCTTAATCCCAGATAACAAAGGTTCATTTTAACAAGGTTACATTTTAATGGAACAATGGGATAACAATTGCCAATGAGATGGCAGGAAGGCAGAAGCGAGAACCTTCAAGATGCATCTGAGAAGAGGTTATTAAAAGAGCCTGAAGCAACACAAGGGATCTATGGACTCTTTCATACAAGGCTAAATTGGAAGTATAATTTAAGGTCAATTCGAATGCAATCATGGGTTTTATGTTATTGCAAATTAACTCTTCACATGCAAATTCGGGCAGGAGGGAAGCCAATTCGAATGCAATCATGAGTTTTACCTTATTGCGAATTAAAGCTTCGCATGCAAATTCGGGCAGGAGGGGGTTAATTTCGGGTAATGGGAAGTAATTCCGAACGGAGCAGGGGTTCATGTAAATTCGCTAAACAAGCGAATTTACATAAATCCTCATTGGCTCCATTCGGAGTTGGGAGAAATTCCTCCCCGTTTGAAAGAGTCCTATGTCTCTCTCTAATTAGATGATGAAGTGAGGTCTAACAAAGGGGTTTTAGTGGACGGGTGCCCCTGGCCGCCTGAGTAATGGTTCAGGCTGGACGAGGGATTCCAGGCACCAAGCTATTCCCTGAACATCAAGGACTACAAATCCTGACTGATCTGTGAGTAGAAGAATGCATTAGCTAGCTGTGTCAGGTTTTAAAACTCTTTCTCTTAATTTGGCTGAAATGATTTAATCTCTTTGTAATTTGAAATTTCTAACCTATGTCTGAAGGGAAGATGTCCTTTACAAAAGATATATCCACTTGCTTGGAGGAGCAGCAGCAGCAGCAGAGCAAGGGGAAGGGCAAGGCCTTCACAGCCCAGCCCCCAACCACCACCACACCCAGGCTCCACGCCAGGACAGGGCTTAAAAGCCAAGCCTCGGAGGACCCAGAGGTGAGGAGCAGCAGCAGCAGCAGAGCAAGGGGAAAGGCAAGGCCTCCACAGCCCAACCCCCAACCACCACCACACCCAGGCACCAAGGCGAGCGGGGGGGGGGGGGGGCAACGGCAGCAGCACATCAGCAGCCTGTGAGCACCTGTGAGGGGAGAAGGAGGAGCATCCATAAATCCTTCATAGTTGAGTAACGGAGACACAGGTGAGGGAAATAAACCCGCAACATATAGGCTCTTTTTTTTTTTTTTTTTACCATTCCTGGAAACTTAAGTATATCAGACAGAAAGAGAGGATAGCCTGAATTTAAATAAAAATGGGGAGAAGGAAACGAACAAGAATAAATTCTGAATCACATCAAGCCAATAGAGCACCTAAACAATTTAAGATCGACCAACTAATTAATCAGAAAGAATCTGAAAATAATTCAAAGAATTCAGAGAGTAATTTACTCCATGCTTCTACCCCTACTAAAAGACTTCCCTCTTCATTTCCAGAATTAATCTCACAACTCCAAGATGCCTCTGTAATTGAAAGAAATAACGTATGCTCAGCACCAATAGAAGACCTATCTGTTAGCTCCCTTACAACCAACCATAAGCATCCTTTAAAAGAGAGCAAATACCAACAAACACATTTCCAACAGGACTACTCATTAGATGTGATGGCATCCCAATGTCTGTTAACTGCTCATACCGTTATATCAATATTTGAGCAGTTGGCCAAAATTAATCAACATATTGCTAAGTTAGAACTTATATTTGCTGAATTTACGGACAAGCATAACAAAGAACTGAAGAATCCATCTTCTGTAGAGACTCCTCATCTAAACTTAAAAAGTACAGACCATGGAAGCGAAAAGATCTTTGTAAGACCAATAGATGAGCCTGATAACAAAAATTCCCAGGAAAAGAACCATTATCAACTTAAGCAACAAGAACATCTCTCACAACAACGAATTCCATTCCAGTGCTCTACGCAGTATCTGCTACAAAATAAAATCATGCTATCAATCAAAGCTGATAAAACCACTCAAAGATGCTGGAGCTCTCTTAGTTTAATAAGGCTCACACTTAGCAAGATTCTGAGAATTAACACGTTTGCCACTGATATTTTAGATGTGGACTGGATGCCATACGCAGGAGGAAATAAAAGAATTTTATTAACTTTTCAAACTTCCATCATTCCAACAATGTTGATAAAAATGAAAAATTTCCTCACCTCTCTACAAATAACACCGATTAGGGTTTTCAAAGACCCAGTGTTGCTTCCACTCATTCCATATAACAAAAAGGATCCATCCTCATCATCTATGCAGAAAGCTGGCAATGCGTTCCCTTCATCTGGTAGAACACCCTGGTCAGCATCCCCAGCAAAGGGAAAAGTAAATAACTTTGACAATTTTAAGAGAACGACAACAAAGACGCAAGAGGAGCTCTTTCTAACTAAAGATTACTCAGATAATAATACTCAACAGCCAGATCCGATACAATTAGACATATGTAACAGACTAAAAATCTTGAAGTCTCTGAGCCGCACTGTTGAAATCAGTGCCAGACCCTTGTGCGACTTATGGCAACCCTTAGGGAGTGTTAACAACAACAAAAAGGACTACAATCTCTTATCTCCATACACCATTCATAACACCGCCATGAACAGTAAACACACAAACCAACAAGAGGTGATCTCTCAAACAGACCAAAGCTTTATGCTGATAGATTTGGACTCAGAACATAAGACGGAATCACTTAGCCTCTTACAGACTGTAAATGATGATCAACTAATCAATATACCAAAGTTATTTACAGATCCTAACGAACTCTTCCTGGACCAGATGCTAACTACCATATCCCAGTCAAGTATTCTACCTTTTCATAACCCATCTAAACCCGCTAAGGAGCTCCAAACATTATTAACATCTAATCGGATTGGACAGCTGATACCCTCACAAGAACAACCTACTCAACCAGTTTCAACAGTTTCCCTCCCTAGAACACAAAATATAAGTTCGACAGTTGATGCCCCTTCTTCTTCTCCTTTCACAACATGACGGGAAATACCCCGATGTGACTGTCAACTCAATATTCTTTGCTGGAATATAGCAGGATGGAGCAATAAACTCCAAGATGATTCCTTCTTAAATTTTATATCCAAGGCAGATTTACTTCTCTTGCAAGAGACATGGTACACCGAGAATATATGGCTAAACGACTTCATTTCTTATTCTAACACAGCCCTACCCAGCAACAAACATGGCAGAGCACATGGAGGACTAGCAATTCTAATAAGTACTAAACTACAGGCTAAAACTATCAATCTATTCTCTTTACCTTCTCTGGCTATGGCAGTATTGGTCAATTGTAATGAACTTTCCTTACTTGTTATCAATGTATACCTCCCCCCGCGTCAGACAAAATCAGAGGTAAATCGGGATTGGGTAAGATTAGAGGAATATAAAGATCAATTAATTTCTCAAAACCCTAAAGCTGTTTTTTTGTTGGGAGGTGACTTTAACGCTCGGATGGGCCCAAATGACAATGCTTTATTTTCCTATATGTACAAAACTTCCCCAATAGTCGATGAACCCCATTTTACTTCTTCCAGATGTTTTAAAGATTTGGGTATTAATTACGCAGGAACTAAGTTAACAAATCTGACCAACAAATATAATTTGGCCATCTTGAATGGTAATACCAATGGTGATATCCCAGGAGAATTCACTCATTTAACTTCTAAAGGTGCCTCTATAATCGATTATTTTTTGGTTTCTCACAATTTTTTGGAAAACATAATTGAATTAAGGGTTCTAGACCAACTTGGCAGTGATCATTTACCATTGAGCATGAAATCCACTTGCTATAGAATTTCCTTACTTAGAATAAAGCCCTTTTCTTTAAAAGCACTCGAACTCTCTCACATTCCTTTTTGAAGTGTTTTGGCTCAGCCTAGCAAGGGAAGTGCCAGTGGAGGAGTTTATTGCTTTGGCAAATAAGCCATTTTGCCCCTTCTGGTTTCAATTCTGGATCCAAGATGCCCCCGGATGTTATCATACCTAAATCACCACCTATCTACATGGGATGCTGACACCCACATGTATCCCAGGTTGAAGCCTTGCTCAGCCAGCCAATTTTTGAAGTCAGAAACTCCCTGACTTCGAAAAAGTGCTGGCTGAGCAAGGTTTGGAATCCCAGCAACATACTGTTATGTTTCTAAAGAGAGAGAATTCAAATCAACTGGTAGTAGTGGCAAGAACAGATTAGAAAAAAGGTGGTCTCAAGGGGTCCCATCCACCACAGGCAAAAGGTATAGGGAGCCCTTTCAACAGAGCGAAGGAGAGAATAAATTTATGCACCCAATCTAATGCTTGTGGTCGTGGATAATAAACACATGAGATATTGCCACATGTTTCTGCTCAAAGCCAAGGATGAGGCAGCAGAAAAATTGAAGAAGTGGGTGAATGATGTGGAAAGGGAATTCCAATACATGAGGCCATTTCTCCTCCCTAGAGACCTTTCCCTGCCTGCTGTCTCTCTGGAAACAGCTGGAGGCCAGAAAAGGTCTCTGGGGAGGAGCAACTGACATGCACCAGTCACTCCTCCTCCCCCTCACCCTTTTCCCAGCCTCCAACTGTCTGGGAGTGGCAGCTGAAAGCTGGGAGAGGGCTGGGTGGAGGAGCCAGAGGTGCGCACCTCTGGGTCCTCTTTCCCAGAGCCATTTTTTGGCCTCTAGCTATCTCAGAGGAGGAGGATCGGGCATGAGTGTGCCTGCTCCTGGTGAAATGGTGTTGTGCACCACCTGTGACATGTGTGCCATAGGTTCACCATCATGGCTATAGGTCATGTGGAAGCTGTAATAAGCAAACAGTTTGAAGGGTGCTGTGTCACAGGAATATGATGACACATAGGCAGGGCATTGCACCACCAGACTTCATTACTGCAGAGTCATGCCACATGGGGAACAGGAAATTGCGTTGCACATCAGTAAGGGGTTGGGCTAAAAGCTCCAGTAGTGAATGTGTACATAAGGGAGGAGCTTCCATTCCCAGTGTGGTGGTGGTGGTGTATATGGTGAGCGGAGCATATTGTCAGTCAGTGAGAGATATTGTAAATATCGGAATGAAGATTAAAAGCCTCTTTGAGAGTACTCAGTGTGTTATCATGTCTGCAGCTTCTGTGGAAGAAAAAGTTCTCCAGCCTGCACTGAACTGTACAGGAGAGATTTCTGTGGCACGTGTTCCTGATGCAAAGTTCAACATCTAGACTCCTAGAAACCAGGAGGGTTTGCACTAGTAACATGCTTAACCACTCCTTCATACTGGTTCATTTTGAGAAACATATTTCTGTAAAGATTAATATGGTTACTCTGCTGGAACATGTTCAGACATGGCATTAACAATATTGCACTTTGATCTCTGCTATATTCAGATAATTCATCTCACTACACATAGAACCTCTTGTTCTTGTGCATTATCAGAACCACAGTTTGAAATATGAGTATGAGGGAAAACTCTATCATGAAATAAGCCTAAGATAAGGTATGCACAAATATGTAATTGAGAACGGTTGGATAATCCTCAACACAACAGAAATGGAAACTGTAATTATAGAAGCAAAGGCTAAAGGATCAGAAGTGAAGTTAATGTGCAAAATATGAACTGTTGATTGACTTGGTTTTGAGAATGTGCATATACTTAAGTAATTAAATTGTATTTCCAGTCTTCATGCCATTAATAATCCTTGTTTTCAGATAATATGCAGTTGCAGAGTGTCAGGCTGGCAACCAAGGCTCCCTTCCATGTGAATAAAAGCTCTATTGTTCTGCCAGTTCAGAAGTAAATGATAAAAAATTATAAACTAATTTGCATAACGGGAGATTAGAAAATTATCCCTTTATCCTTATTAATATAATTGCCTTTCCTAATTAGAAAGATTTAAATCTTTCTAGAAGAACTTCACACAAAAATATTCTTGGATATAATCTTGCATAGAAACTCGGTTTTGGTAGGCTATTGGCGTAATGGAACAAAAGGGATAAATTGCTTCTGCTTAATAATAGCTAGTATTGGAAGCCTTATTAACAAGTATCCTGTCCAAAAATATGTAAGGATTCACACACTTTCTGAGATATGAAGATTTAAGGGATCTTTGAATCCTGACAGTAGTGTATTATGGCAGATTTCCCTGCTAACTTACATTCACACAGTTATTGCTTGGGTTGAGTTTATTGAACACACCACTTTCAAAAATATATACAACAATCACTGCTTGGGAATGCAAAAATAACTATGTGAACTAATAGGTAATTCATTAATTCATAGAAAACAGACCAGTTGAGGAATATGAAGCACATAATTAAACACATAATATCAATACATCAGGCTTCAGTATGGGGAAAATTTGCTTATGTATTACAGTTAAAAGCAAAAAAGCCTGTCGTTTTTCTGAAGTTGCAAGGGTTCAGGAATAAAACAGGAGGGCAGAGCAAAAAGATGTTTGCAGGAGTTTGCCCAAGTTCATGCAGAATGCAAAGCTGCTTCCTTTGCGTGCAGGTTTGTTCATATTAAGAGACAGTGTCTGGAGCAATAGTACTCTAAGCACAAACACACAATTTCTACTATGTTGTTTGTTCTCTTATTTTCCTGACCTTCCCTTTCTACTTGGTGTTCCACACTCCAACTCTGAATCATTTCTGGCCTTTGGTGAGTATAAATGACACAGGAAATAAAGAGAGATTAGTCATGTGGTGGTGGGGAAACACACCACCAGCCCAAGGGAAGCCTGGGCATGGTCCATTCCAGTGCCTAAACAGGGAAAGATTGCATTAAGACTGTGAATTATAAAATAATAATAAAAAAGCTTTATTTTTTAACCCACCTCTCTGTCAGTGACAACTCTGACAGTGCCAAATCTCTTTCAACCTTTTTTTTTTTTGCATATTATTAAATTTCAAAACAAATAATAGCAAACAACATTTAACAAATTTTGATTCATTCTTATGTCATGTTTATGTGGACTCAGTGGTAGGGTTCTATCAAAAGAAACTGATCCAGAATGTTTTCAGGTTGTCCAAAGAACTGTGTTTAGAAGATTCTTTGTTGGCAAATATAATGAATGAATACCTTGTGTTAATAAAGTTGTCATCTTCATCCTTCCTTTCCTGTTGTCTCATTTTATGCCAGTTTTCCACATAAAGCTTTATCAAAATATGATAACCATTGCTGATAAGACAGTCCAGCTAATTATCTCCAACGTTGTGAAATCTCCAGTCATTCAGCTGCTATAAACATTTATATAAGGTCCTTGCTTTTCACATTTGTGTTATCACCACAAAACATATGCAATAATAGGAGTGAACCATATGGGTTAATATTTTAGTTAGTCATTTTGGAGGTGAAAGTCAAAATTTGTTCTCAAAAATCTTTTGCACTGGGGTAAGTGAGCCACATATGTAGCATGATACCTTTCTGATTAGAACTTCTCCAGCACTGTGCAGATTGTTGTTTTTGTTGTTGTTGAATGCCCTCAAGTCATTTCTGACTTATGGTGGCCCTAAGGCAAAGCCATTATGTTTTTTTTCCCCTTAGCAAGATTTGTTCAGAGGGTGTTTGCTAGTGTCTTACTTTGATACGTTACCATTTATTTTGGACAGTTGCAATTGGATGAGGTACAATTTATATATAATTGCATTTTCTCATATATTTGTTTGTTTGTTTATTTATTTATACTCCACTCTTCAGCCTTAAAGGCTATCAGAGTGGCTTACAAATATTATTTTAATTAGACAGTTCCTGTCCTCAGGCTTACAATCTAAGAAGACACAACACAAAAGGTGGTGGTGGGGAAGGGGATCAGGTCCAGCAGTTCTTCTCTCCCTCTGAGGCCTGGACCAAGGCAGATGGACTGGAGGGAGGGCTCTGCTTCATAATCTAGGACAGGCTCAATTGAGTTTGGCCTGTCCTTTCACTCCCTCCTGGGTAAGATGGTGTAGCATGGAGAGAGGGCTCTTCTATTTGAGGCCAGGCCTGATGGTGTTGCTAGGCCTCTCCTTTCATTTGAGGTGCCCAAGTGGACATATTTATAGGGTAAACGTCTCCTGATAAACTGTTTCAGGATACATTTACCCTATAAATATGCCCACTTGGGCACCTCAAATTTGGTCCAGTTGGAATCAGGTAAAAACTTTGTCAGATTCAAGCTTGACTACACAGTACTACTGGCTGTGCCACAAAGCAGAATACTGAGCTCCATTTGACCCACCGCCTTCCCCCAGATTGAAGCCCTGCTTCTGAACTGGTAAGGGATCACTCACTGCAATTCTTTAATTCACTACCAACCTTTAATACTGTAGTTCTTGTGTGTGGCGGGAGGGAGAGAGTGTTTTGCGTGCACATTGATTTCCATTGTAATCAATAAACTAAACCAGTCTGGATCCTGCCTCTGGAGTTCTTGGGTTCGGAACCATTTTACATAGGCTTGAATCCCAGCTTTGTAGAGTTGCCTGAAGCCTTCTTGCTGCTTGTTATTCAACGAGATTCATTCCCCCATTTAATACCAGGACTGTCCTAGGACCCCAGCATTTTGGGTAACAAGAATGAATGAGTACTAAGATCTGACTTGATGTGAAATATTTAAACAAAATCAGGACAAAAGAAAAACTCGGATAGCTCAGACCAAGTGTACATTTATCTTGTACATACGGGACAAGGTTAGTATCCTTCAGACAGGGGAAATGAGAGGCTTAGTAGGACAGGTTTCTCATATTGTGTTTAAATTCTGAGATCATACTGCACTTTTTAAACAAGAACTAGACTATGCAGTCCATTATAGTATCCGTCACCGTGATAGAAAAATACTCATCCGTCACACACACCCCTTTATATAGCGTCAATAATTGTTGGGTATCCTGAAAATGTTCTAGTGGACATTCCTAAGTGGAATGAAAACACAGTGGACTCTTTCAAACGGGGAGGAATTTCTCCCAACTCCGAATGGAGCCAATGCGGATTTATGTAAATTCGCTTGTTTAGCGAATTTACATGAACCCCTGCTCCGTTCGGAATTACTTCCCATTACCCGAAAATAACCCCCTCCTGCCCGAATTTGCATGCGAAGCTTTAATTCGCAATAACGTAAAACCCATGATTGCATTCGAATTGGCTTCCCTCTTGCCCGAATTTGCGTGCGAAGAGTTAATTTGCAATAACATAAAACCCATGATTGCATTCGAATTGACCTTAAATTATACTTCCAATTTAGCCTTGTATGAAAGAGTCCAGTGTTTGGGGAGGGGGTATATGCAATTCAGTAGATATTAACATGACTGAAACTGGGAAAAGATGGTTGCATTTGTGTCTCCTTTGAAAATAATTTAACAAGTTCTCTTTGGACCAGTGACATCATTGACAACCTCTTGGAGATTTAGGGCATCTAGACTACACCAACTCACACCCCAGAGAAGGGGTGACACCCAGCTGGGCCCTACTCCCACTTTGGACCAGGAGAGGCACCATTCCCAGCTGCTCCATCACCAGGCTTTCTGCCTGGGGAGGCAGCCTGGCAATGGAAGAGAGGAGGGGTGAAAGCTTGCCCTTTATGGCTGCTCTATCATTTCACTTGCCCAGGTTTTCTTCCTGGGGTGGAAGCCTGGCAATGAATCAGCAAGAGGAGTGAATATGGAGTTTATCACACGTCCAATTTTTTACTGAAAAACCGAACGCAATCATGGGGTTTCATGCGATTGCGTGATTTCTCATTACATTTTTTGCGAACGAAATGGGAGTTTTCACGTAATTGCATGAAAGATTATTACATGCTTTTCCTGATGTGTGAACATGGTCCGAACGCAATCAGAATGTAGGCAAATTCGGTGAACTAGTGGACTTACAATTCCTATTCCCTGACAATTTCATATTCATTTCACTTTTTTGAGGTGTGATAGGCATTTCTGTTGATCCCCAATTTCACCATCTTTACTACAATTCCCATGATCTCTCATGGCACTGGCTTTTGCTTTTTACTTCCTTAGTCCCGAAAATGTTTTGCCATGCAAGAACAGGTGGCCAGAGAGAGGAGGGAGCACTTTTACGCTCATCTTGTGCTTTGCATATGTTTTGTGTGATTGCTGGCTTCCAACAGTTGCCACAGCAATTCCTCCTTCACTTGCCCAGTTGTGATGAGGTCCCCAAGAGCTATCCAAACAGACCCCCCATCTGCTCTGGTTCCCATTCATTCCATAGAATTCATGCATGGCACCACTTGTCTGGGTAGATAAGCCATGACCCCCCCCCCCCTAGAATTGGCACTGTTACAGTGATTTCAAGATGACACTCACGTCATGGGGCATGGGGTCCTGAGAGTCTTCTATTCTGACCCATAACATGCAGCATGCTTTCATGGGGAATTCCTGCATGGCACACCAACATCTCAGTGCACATGCGACTTGGGGCACCAGTCCAACATGCAGCATGCTTTGATGGGGAATTCCTGCATGGAACACCAACTCCTCGGGGCACATGGGGTTGGGGCACCGGTCCAACATGCAGCATGCTTTGATGAGGAATTCCTGCATGACACACTAACTTCTCGGCGCACATGGGGCTTAGGGCACCGGTCCAACATGGAGGATGCTTTGATGGGGAAATCGTGGAGGAAATACCCAAACTCATTGACCTGGAAGTACATGAGGTCACCATGGCATCGGTTCAGAAGTGGGCATGCGCAGGAGAGCAATTTCGCATTAAAAAATCCACTGGTGTACTAACATATGCCTGAATGTGTTCGAAATAAGCAGAGATAACCACAAAAGATTGCGTGAAAGATTACCCGGGCATGTAATCATGGGATAATCTTTCACGCAATCACGCGAAATTCCGAATTGACTATGCAAATTACTATTGCGAAATTAAGAGAAATTCCTCACATGTGATAAACTCCTATGTATCTTTCCTGGATGACACCATGTCTAACGGGTGACACCCTAGCTAGTGATGTCACTGCTTTGGACAGTGTATTCTTTTTATAATCTCAGCAGTTCCACAACAATTTTCTAACACTATACCTCCTGGCTCCCTTCATTATCGGTATTCATTGTAGAGACTGCAGAGAACTATAGTACTGCAGCAGTGCCTATTGAGAGACTACATAACAGTCTTTGTTTGTTTGTTTGTTTGTTTCATATATATGCTGCCTTTCTCCCTCAAGGGACCCAATCTAAATAAAATTCAAAACAATTAAAACATGTACACTCAATATAAAATCACGTATAAATATATAAAAGTTAGAACAAACTAAAAACCCAGCTGCTTCATAAAAACCACTCTGCTATGCATTATATACCAAATGCTTGCCTGCATAAAAACATTTTTTCTTACCAGTTAAAGGCCAGAAGGGAGGGGCCAGCCTAGCCCCCCGAGGAAGGGCATTCCACAGGGTGGGAACAGCCACTGGGAAGGCTTCCTCTTGTGTCCTCACCAAGTGAGCCTGAGATCTTGGCGGGACTGAGAGAAAGCCTTCTCCTGAAATCTTAGTGCTCTAGCAGGTTTGTATAGGGAGATATGGTCTCTCAAATAGTCTGGACCTAAGCTGTGTAGGGCTTTTTAGGTCATGACCAGCACTTTGACTTGTGCCTGAAAATGAACCAGTAGCCAGTGAAGCTGTATTAACAAGGGAGTTGCATGCTCCCTGTAACTGGCCCCGGTTAGCATTCTGGCTGTGATGTTTTGAACCTGCTGACATTTCTGGATAGTTTCCAAAGGCAGCCCCATGTAGAGTGAGCTGCAGTATTCCAAGTGGTATGTAATCAAGCCATGTGTCATGTAGTCAGGTCTGATGGAATAGACGGAGATGGCACACAAGTTTAAACTGTGCAAATGCACTGCTGAAACCTGGGTTCAGAGTGGAGTCCAGGAGCACACCCAAGCTGCGAGCCTGAGATTTCAGGAGGAGTCTAACCCCATCCATCACAGGCAAGGCCCCTATTCCCTGTTCTGCCTAATAACTGACCAGGAGCATCTCTGTCTTGTCTGGATTAAGTTTCAACTTGTTTGCCCTCATCCAGTCCATTACTGACAGCAGACCCTGTTTCAGTACGGAGACAGCTTCCTCGTTATGAGATGGGAAGGAGAGATAGAGTTGGGAGCCATCCGCATACTGATAACACCACACCCCAAAACTTTAGATGACCTCTTACAGTAGTTTCATGTAGATGGTGAATAACATGGGGGAACAGAACCGAACCCTGAGGGGTAGAATAGCAGTCCCCAACACAACTTTCTGAGTTTGCCCCTCCAAGAAAGACCAGAACCATTGCATAACAGTGTCCCCAAGTCCCATCCAGAAAGGCATTAGACAAGGGTACTATAGCTGATGGTATCGAACATTGCCAAGAGATTCCGCAGGACTAACAGGGACAAACTCTCCCTGTCCAGTTCTCTGAGGAGGTCACCCACCAAAGTGACCAAATCTGTCTGTGTGCCATAGCCAGGTCTGAAGCCAGATTGAAATGAATTTAGATAATCTGTTTCATCCAGAAACCCTTGGAGTTTGAACCTTCACTCCAGAATCTTGCCCAAAAATAGAATATTAGAGACTGTCTGATAGTTATCCAACATGGTGGGATCCAGAGAGATCTTTTTTAGTAACAGCCTCACCACAGCCTCCTTTAGACAGGATGGAAATCTGCCTTGTCTCTCTGGCTGCTTTCAGAAATCTGCCTTGCCTCTCTGGCTGCTTTCATAAGCCTGGAAGGGCAAGGATCCAGTATGCACGTGGTGGCCCTCCCTTCTCCAATGATCCTGTCGACATCCTCAGGCTGCACAAAATGAAGCTTATCCAATAATACAGGACAAGCAGGTGCCAAGATTACATCCACTGGACCCATGTCAACTAAAGCATTGAAGTCAGAGTGGATTTGAGTGATTTTGTCTGCAAAGTGTCTTGCAAATTCTTCACATCAAGGTTTCTTTTCTCACTTCTTTACCAGTCAATTTTTAGAAATGATTGTCTGGAGCTCTCTCTGGTAGTATATATTGTGAGTGGAAAATGAGTAGGTTTCAAGCAGCAAATTCTGCAGGTCCATCAGAAGACCAGGGCAAGCATCACAGTTCTTCTTTTGCAGCTCCTTAGCTAACCACCTGTACTAGAAACAAAGTTCTATAAGATAGCTGCTGAAATAGCCTCAGTGACCACACAGATATGCTATGGCCTATTTACCAAGCCAACATTTGTCTGTTTCTCATTCAGCAAGAACAGTATTACTGGAACTCAGAGCAACACAATGAACTTGGCTAGAACCAGAACAGGAAAAAAAGAGCACTTATAAATGAATTCTTATAATCTGCTGCCACCAGATGTGAATGTGGCCAGGGGTTTAGACACCTGTAAGAGGGCACTAAGCAAATTAATAGATGATCAGACTACTGGCAGTTGTTGGCCACAATATCTAGCTTGAACCTTGTTGTTCAGAGGCAGCGTGCTTGCTTGGAAATTGGATTTTATTATAGTTCCTAAGCTCCCCCAGGCAAAATGGCAACTGGATGATAAGGATCCTGGGAATTATTGTCTAAAGAGTAACATTTTCCTAGCATTAGTTCTTAATGCTAATACAGGGAAGAAATGGCATGTTGGCTAATGAACTACCTACAAGTCTTTGGCTAGCTACCATTATATAGAGGATGTTGAGTTAGGTGGATCTTTGGAAGCCTGCATAAAGAGGAAAGGTAGTAATTACAAATGTGAGAGTTCAGTAAATAGCATCAGTGTCCATTTACATCACTTTCGGGGAGGGCATATCAGTTATCTCCTGAGCAGCCTATGTTTGTTCTGTAGTTTTATTTTAGCAAGTAATTTTAATTACTGGGATACAGTGTCTGGGAACAAATGCTTCAATATGTAGAGCAGGGATAAAATGAAACTTGTAGAATAGACATGTCATGTAATCACATCACGTATGGCAGATGGCTATTCCTGTTATGCCTAGAAGATTGCTGCATAAATATAGAAATAAAGTATAGTATTTAGATATAAATCTTTTTTGTATTTAGAATTTAAGATGTGCTTTAAATGGCTAATGCAAGCATAATTTCCTAGAGTTTAATATCATCCTGGTACAAATTGAACCCACTCCCCTTGACAAATGATATAATCTTCTCCATGACACCACTAAAGCAAAAGATGAAAACAAAATTAATTTTCTACATCTCAGACCAGGGATATTGTATAGACAAATAGAAATAATTACATCAGTTTAATATATACATAATAACATCTAGCAATGAGACAAAATGAGATGCATCATCATTTATTAATAGCAGCTGAGACTTGCCAAGAATGAGGAAAGAAACCTTGAACAGACCCTTCCGAAGACAACATGGTGAGTGAGGAAGCTGATGACACCGTACCTCAAATCCATGGAGGGCCATCTTCTTTTATAGGCAAATTGTGCTACTATCTGAGTAGTAGTTGTAGTAGTAGTAGTAGTAACAACAACAACAACAACAACAATAGCAGCAGCAGCAGCAGGCTTGCCACAGTGATAGTCCGGAATATCTGTATGCAAAGGGATCTTGTTGCATCTTTGAGACTAATTGAAAGAGAGAAACATGTATCTCAGGAAGTAGACTCAAGTCTACAAAAGTTCATGCTACCAACTTCTGTCTTTCAGTTAGCCTCAAAGGTGTTACAAGATCCTTTTGGATCATCATCATCATCATCATCCCCCAGGCAGCAGGGTGCATGCAGTCCAGAAGCCATATATTGTCTATTCTTGTGTTAAAAACCAGTGGAACTAACACACATGACTATTGCTTCCTTATAGTTGTTTGCAGTATGAACACCATCCTGGAATCTCATGCCATACCTAATCAGAGCTGCAACAAAATGACAATCATACTAGATTCTTTGCAAACAATAATGCAAACCCTGTCTGCTTCAGACTAAGAAAGAAAATTGTATTGTATTTTCAATCATTTCCATATGATGAGGAAGATGGGAACAAAAATGGAAAATTTAACAATAAGACAGGGACAAACCCCCCCACAAAGCAGCAGTCTTATAGTATCATATTCATCATCTTATGAAGGCACAAATACTGATGAAAATATTGTATTTCTCTGATTGCTGATTGCTTCCTCCCCCTTTGCCCTGATCCTATTCACGGTTTGAAAAATTTTGAGAGTTGTGGAGCAAGGGACGAGATCCCAAGACAAACCCTTTTCTAACCAGGAGCCCTCCATAAAAATGGCCTGCCCAGGACACTTTCCCCATCCCTTCATTGTAGGATTGTGGTCCACGTTAAAAGCTGGTATTAAATGTAGGCTCTGGGTCTGAACAGAAAGTTCTGCTATATAAATATCAATGCCCTTTGCTAATATGCAAAAAAGAAAAAGGAAAAAAAAGGCCGTAACAGTTGGCATTGGTCTAATAAATAAGATTGCTTTAAATATGTAAACTATCTGCCAGATTGTAAAAATGTTAATAATGTAAGACCAACCTCTTTCAATATTGTGTTTATGTTCCAATGCCATTTGCTGTTTAGTAGAAACACTGAAAATGCCTGTTTTCCATCTGTTAGAAAACATAAAGACAACCACTTTACAAACATGGGCTGCAGCTTCGTGGGAAGTCAAGTTTCATACAACCCAAACAAAAAACAAGATTGACAACTTTTCCATCTCTTTTTTAAAACTTTAATTGCTCCATACTTTATGTAAATTCATAAATAAAATGCACAATTTTATGTTTAAATTACTGCCTTATAAGAATGAAATATAAATGTGTACACCCAGACAATATAAGTGATAAAAAAGAAAATAAAACAATATTGCAGCTGTGAATTATTACAATGTGTTACCAAACTCATATGTTGATGGGTTGCAAATGCACATTTTTTTGGTATTGTACACAGATATGACTAACAAGCAGCAAGTATAGAGTGATGAAGTTTACAACAAAACAAATCAGTTTTAAGGCCTCTATTTGCTCTGAATGCTATCTTGTGACTATTTTGTTGGAGAGATTCAGATAATAAGTATAACTGAAAGGTACTTGTCACATCAGTAACTCTTGTGCGTTAAATTGTACATTATCTTTTGCTTATCTTTTTCCTGAATCTTGAAAATTAAACTGTAAATTATGTTTTAATTCTTTCAATGTCTCAAATTACATTTAGTGTCCAAAGGATTTTTTTTAACAATGCAGATTCATTTTAATTATTATTAATAACCAGTTAAAAGCAGGTAATCAACTTAAAATTGTTTAGCAAGGTAAGAGTCTTAGGGGAAAGGTCTCTCTGTTATTTAAGCCAATTTCAGATAATTATATAAGTTAATCAATTATCACTTGGAGGTGATCATTTGAGGATATTAAGAGTTCCTCCTGACTAACATAGACTGACTATTGTTTGGCAGGACATCCTAAATGAATTGGCAGACATAGATGGTATGCATAAATTGTTTACAGCAAAGCTGTCAGTGGTGATTAATGTTCCACTGAGATGATTAAAAGCAAATTAAAACTCTGTTTTTTAATATGTTATTTGTGAATGAACTGTTAAGTCACACCAGACAATGAAAGCTTTCAGGCTAGAGTCCTGTCTAGAAATACATCTCACCTGCCAGTTTCAAAGGCTTAGAAATTTGTCTTCACACCCTGCACAGGTGTCACTCCCCTTGAGGTGGAATAGTAAGGAAGAGCTAGCTGGCTGGCTGGAAAAGAGCCACCCAATCATTGTCTCAGAAGGTGACAACAAAGTGGGAAACACTCACAAAACTGTCCCAACTCTATGGCTTGCAGGGCCCACTAACATATTGTCATTATTCTAACCATTCATCTGAACTAGCATTTGCCAAGAGGCAGTAAGTGGTTAGATGAAGTGGTTGCATGAATACTCTGACACTTAATTCAGTTAAGTCAGGGCACAGGAAGATTAGCTTTATAGTTTTGGCTTTGGCTTTGCATGAAGATGCTCAGGTAGTGACTTTACCCAGTTTAGATTGATATGCCAATCCAATTCTTTCCAAAACTGGTCTTGGTGACAAATGCCTTGAGATAGTATTATTGAAATAAACTCTATATACAGTTACGTACTTCTGAAGACTCTTTGGAAAGTGCAGTTTGTTCAAGAATACAGCACCAAGAATGTTTGTACTTCAGCATTGATGGGGGCAAGCAAAAGAGCCTTCCCTATGGCCACACCTAAATGCTCCACTCCAGGCAGCAAGATGATGATGATGATGATGATGATGATGATGATGATGATTTGGTTTCATGTTTATCTATTGTAGGTATTGTGTTGGGTCTGTTTTTATTTTGGAAATTTGCAGTATTTTATTATATTTCACTTGTTTTGACCTGCATGTACATATCAGAATAGCAAGGTATATTTTTAATATACCATATATACTTGACTATAAGTCGGCTTCATGTATAAGTCAAGGGCAGGTTTGGGGGCCAAAATTATGGATTTTGATGTGACCTGAGGATAAGTCGAGGGTAAAACTTAGGGCAATGTAACATAGTATCTAAAGGATGAAGCAAAAGAAAACAATGCCAAAGAACTTGCAAAATTCCAGCAGGAGTTTGTGCTCATACTAAATTTGTGCTCATATTAAAGGCTGGATGGATGAGATAATAGATGGGAGTCAGTGCTTCCATGACAGATTACGCTCTTGTCTTTCACCAGGGATGGTTCCTTTTTAAAATAAGAGTTAAAGTACAGTACTTACATTGACCCATGGATAAATTGACCCAGGATTTGGAGTCAATTTTTAGACAAAGATTTTCAGACTTATACATGAGCATATACAGTATATACTATTTACACACTAACATATACATTGTAATCTCGCTGTAGAAAACTGCTGTGATGCATCAGCAACTTGGGGGAGGGGAACCTTCATTCCAGGTAAATATGCTGAAGAGAGCAGCAATCTGAGGCTTCACAACATTTTAAACCTTTCCTTTCAGCATTCTCTGCTGCTTTTGGCAACTTGTTGGCAAATAAATAGCAGATGGTGGAAGAGGTAGATGGAACAAGTCCCATTTAAAATAAAGGATCACATCTAGACTCCCCAAAGTAACACTAGTTTGTAAATGAACATTATCAGGTTTATGATCCTTGAAATACAAACCACAGCTCCACGGAGGCTCTACTGTGCAGATGGAACTGCTCTGTGCCCTTGGCTTCCAGTTTATTTTCGTAATGGGCTGCTCTATATCTATGGTGAAGATATGTATTTTACATGGCTCTGTTTGGGGGTTTCCAGGATATACAGTCCTTGGTATTTACTGAGGTTTGATTCCAGCCCCTACTCCCCGCCCCCCTCCCCCCCCCCCCCCCCCCCGTTGTGGATACCAAAATTCTTGGTCCAAATAGTAAAATCATATCCCTTACATAAAATGGCAAAATCAAGCTTTGCTTTTTGGATTTTTTTAAAAAATCCAACCTGTGGATGGTTGAATCTGTGGATGCAGAATCTGTGTATACAGAGAGCTGACTGTATATTTGTTTACAGACAGGGAGAGGGATAATGGATAGCAACACTGGTGTCTTTGTATCAGCACGATCGCAATCATGGGGTTTCATGTTATTGTGAATTAAAGTATCTCACACAATTTCAGGCAAAAGGGAAGTCATTCCGAACGCAATCATGGGTTTTACCTTATTGCGAATTAAAGCATCTCATGCAATTTCGGGCAAGGGGGGGGGTCATTTTCGGGTAATGGGAAGTCATTCTGAATGCATTACGAATGCAATAGGAATTCATGTGAATTCGCTAAACTAGCGAATTCACGTGAATTCGAATTGGATATTCGTAATAAAGATAAATTCCTCCCGTCTGATAAGGTCTGAGGAAAGGTTGAAAGTAATAGAAAAAGAGGCAGTTTGCATGCCAGCTAACTGGACTGAATCAGGGAGGTCATGGGCCTGAATCTGCAGGACCTAAGCAGAGCAGTGAAGATATTTCATCCATAGGGTTGCCCAGAGTCAGAGTCAACTAGAGGGCAGTTAACAACAAGTATGCATATGTTGTAATATTAAACCTCCATGTGCTTCTTTATGCATATCAAATGGGCATCAAATCTGCTGAGAAAAAAGGATTGAATGGGTGGGTTCTGTATTTTTATAATGGCTTTTAATTTGCTTTAAGTTTATTTTAATTTTAATATTATAATTTATTTACTTGGGTTTTAGAAAAATTCCTTGAATGAATGGATGGATGGAGGAAAACTGATTTTAAATCCAAAATATCTATATCTTATTGCCCTCAGTCAAATGTATATCAACCTGCTGAATTTTTTTTTCTGTCTAAACCAGGTTGTTTTATTTTCAGTTCAATTCGTACTTAGCTGTATATTGCTAGATACAAAAATAGAAGACTATTGCTTTAATGAGAAATATGCTGAATGAAATGGTCCCTTTGATCTGTTGCTGAACTATTCTTATGTTCTCAAGTGTGTTATCGAGACTGGTTTTATATTAAATTTATATTAAATTATGGTGTGTGCAATTCCATTCATAACCTCAAACTGACCTCCGAGGCTGTCAGCCATTGCCTCGCAGGTCAGGCGCCAAAGAAAGCACAAACACATGGCTGGAGGGAACATGGCCACAACTTTATTTAAAAGCCAAAACAACCAATAGGGTTGGCCCAAAGCATAAGGTCTGGATCTGGACATCAGCCAAACCCCCGTTGGCTAATGTATGGTTGCTTGTAGCCAAGCATCGGGATGACGTAGGTGCCAAGCCCCGCCCTATTGCACAGTCGGGCAACTGTGCTGCTCCCAATCGATTTGCAAGGCACTCTAGTCACCGGGTGTTAATTGACTGTGGCCCCCACACTGGCCACATCAGCACGCTCCATACACCCGGGTCGCGAGGACTCCCGATCCAGAGCCATCGAGCCCTGGAAACCCCTCACCCCAGATCCAGGCCTATGCTGCCGCCCCTGCACGAGTTGTGACTATCAACTCCCAGGGAGGGAGGGTGGGAGAGCCGACGAGGCAAATGGCGCCTCTCCAATCCTTCGGCCCGACTATATGGGCCCCCCGACCAATCAGGGGCCGCGTTAGAAGCGCGGCCCCGCCCCTTGTTCGCCCCAGCCAATGAGGGGAAGAGGCGGGCCGCCAGTAGCCAATCAGGCTGCCCGCCTCGACCCAGGAGAATTCTGGGACATGGAGTCCATTCCCAGAATTGGCGGGCTGGCTTCCCGCGCTCTCCCTCCCGGCAGCCAATCGCCGGGGAGCCCGCCCCCGCAATGGCTGCCGGGACGAAGACCGTGGCGGGAGCGCTGTGTCGCTTCCCGCGCACGGCAACAGCGCCGACCCGGTGAGTCGGGCGGCGCTATTAATCCCCTGAGCAGAGGGTCACGTAGGCGAAGGAGTGTGCATTCCCCTGCAAAAGGACTCTGGAAATTCCCCACAGGAAGGTTTGGGAGTCACCCAAATGGAAGAACCAACATCTTCGAGAATAAGACAATACAGCCTTGTTGCTCAGAGTCTCACACTTAATGTGCTTGCGATCATATTAAATGACTCACCCACAGCCCTTCATGCCTTCCTTGATTGTGTCAAGACCCAAACATATTGTTTAGGTCATCATCACACCTTGGCTTAACAAGGCCCAGGCACTTAGCACCTTAGTCTAGGCCTTGGCCAGACCATTGAGCTCATTGCTAGAGGCTAGTTTGATCCCATATAAACCTAGGATTTTCCAATTTAAGTGTGCTATTTTTGGAGCGTCGCTGGACTCCATGCCAGTTTGATCTCTGCCTTTAGCTCCCTCGGCCATCCACCCCCCATGTTTCAGCGGCCGTGCCTCATCATCATCCACATCTGTATTGGACCTTGGAGAAGCCCACAGAATTGAGTATTTCCCTTAGTTCTCCCCATCTCCCACTTTTCCTGCTTTTCCTCCCTTTTGCTCCTTGGAGCACTGAATGTGTGTGTGTGTGTGTGAGAGAGAGAGTGTGCATGTTTCACTGCTGTATGTTTGTTTCCCCTTTTAATAAATATTAGACTTTAATTGAAGAAGCCTGTCTCTGTGTTCTCATTTTAGGGATGCTTGGTCTTTCTGGTATACACAAAAGAACCCGGTCTCGAGGGGTATTGTTAGGGCCACACTCTTGCAAATTTGAGCGAATTGAAATCCACCAAGTTAGATACTTCCTAACAAGCACTGCTTGTTCTGCACTGTAACCCAGTACCTCATCTTTTCCACTGCTATTTGCCCATGCATCCTTATACAGTAGCACCATCATTTCACATGTTCTATTCCCAAGCAAATCTATTTCTGTCCTTCCTCAGTTCTCAGACTGTTTGTTCCTTTTTGCTCAGTCATTGATGGATGATGGCCATCTCAAATGTATATATCCCTATTTTAATGAAAATGCATAAAAGATAAAATGAAAATACATAATACGTATAAGAACATTAAAGGGGAAGATTCCTGATTCCAAAATCAGTTTCTTCAGTAGGAGCTGTTCACTGTTTGCAAAAGAGATCAGTCAGAGACTACTATGGGTGCTCCCACACTAGTTTCTTTTTTGTACTATACAACTATAATGACTTGACATCACTTCAAACAAACAAACAAACAAGCCGCTTCATTTATATACCACTTCAAAGCACCTAAGCAGTGTCCAAGTGGTCTACAACTGTAAGCTACTTGCCCCCAACAATCTGGGTACTCATTTTAGCGACCTCAGAAGGATGCAAGCCTAAGTCGAGCTTGAGCCCTTTTGCTGCTCTTGAATTTGCCACCTTATGGTTTTGAGTGAGTGGCTGCAGTACAGGCATTTAACCACTGCGTCACCAGGGCTCAATCTTTAACTGCCCAAGATCCATCTTGGGGTGCTTTGGGGTACCCATGATTTGTTCCATTCCTTTTAACATAACAAAAATGATAGTCTCCTCCTATATAGATTAGTAAATGTTTGTAATAAAGAATAGAATAGGAATCTAATCTCTCTGCCTATATAGATAGGAAAATGTCAAACTGAGAATTCTGGCTGGAGCTGCCCTGTCTTTCTTTATGGCTTGCCATTTCAATGTGTCTGACTTGTATAGAACAGCTGAGTTTGGAAAGCAGTATTAAGAGAGTACTAAGTGCCTTTGTGCTGTTTTCAAACCACTCCAGCTGAATATAACAGGAAGCCCCTACAATTCTTTTAAAAACAACAAAGTCTAAATGGCTGCTTTGAAAGGCATCAGCTGGATGAAGAGAATAATGCACTTCAAAACAGGAGATTACAGTGAAGCAAAGCAAGGAAGTGTGCTGCTTCATCTATTCCTTTTGCATAAAACATCCAAAATCTCAGCACTGCTCTACTCTGCTCCTTTCCATCCCAAATGTTAATGCATCGGCAAGGAAAAAGGGGAGGGAGGTGGAAGGGATTCTTCTTTCTACAAGACAGGCATATGTTGCATCTGAGAGTGTGAACAGAATGTATTGAGAGGTAAACACACCAAAAAGAGGTATGCCAATTGCAGTTTGCAATTTGGAGTGGCTGTTTTTCTTGCCCATCAGGACAGAGCAGGGGAACAGATTCAAGAACATTATGAGCTGTTCATCTAGATCCATGATGTAAAAAAAAACATAGCTATTTTTCTAGCTCTCTACTCTTCTGGTTCACCAGACTACCCTTTCTCCAGCCAAATCAAAAAGGTGAACTGCCTGTTTTAGAAGCCTTGATGAGCACCAGTTCTCCTTTTCAATAGGTTGCAGGGTCTTTCTGCACAGATTAACATTAAAATGAACAAACAAAAAACCAAACAGCCCTGGGGATTTTTGAAACGAGAAAATGCAATTTCTAGTTTTGTATAATCTTTCTTTTCTGTGCACTGTTGGCATATATGTGTGTGCATGTGTAACTGTGTACACACACAACACACACATACACAGATGCCCAAAGTCTGTGAGGCCTGTGGATAATTTCCCACCCCTGACTTCTAGAGGCAAGTACAGGTCATGGATGGGAAACTTCCAGCTCACAAAGATCGGGTCTAAATCAGACCCATCTCCAGCCTTCCATCTGTTCTGCCATGCTCTGCTCCCTTCCTCAAATCTGTACTCTATGCCCAGTGGGGTTTCCTCAGCAAAGTGGTACAGGAAGGACTGTCTGTAGTGCTGACTTTCTGTATCACCACCATAGTAGAATGTGTCAGAGGTGGGATGGGGAGGGGGGCGGAGAAGATAACATCATTCTCTTCCTGTGGATTATGCCTGAAGGTAATCTGACATTTGGGATCAAAATGGTTCTGTACTCCCCCACCCACTATAAGTGATTCAGTGTCAACTGTCCTGTTTTGCACTTAGAAAGCCACCCAAGCTCTCAGCTTGAAGATTCAGTGCCTTTCAGCAAGCAGAAAGGGTCAGCTAGGGAGTTGTAGAGAAAGCAGTGGTCATTTAATCCAGTCCAGGTCCTTCATGAGTTAGCAGACAGGCCAATACTGCAGTCCAAAGAGATAAACACAAGGAATAGTCAGAGTCCAGGCAGAGTTACAGCAACAGGTAATCAATGCAAGAACGAGACAATAGCAAGGCTTTCCTCAACAAAGCCAGATAGTTGTCAGCCATGCTAGACTGACAGAGGTGCTGGGATATTTATAGCCCGTCCAGGTCTCACAGGTGCCCCCCCCCCCCCTATTTGCAGCATGCTTCTTACTTAACTGTAAAGAACACCTGTGTCTATCCCTTTCCAGACATCTCTCTGCAGGGGTAGGTATTGGTAAGTTTGACTGAACTTTGTGGGGAGGTGGGGAGATTGTGGTGAACATGGCTCTAGCAGCTGCTAAGAGCAAGGTCCCTGGGCTGGCTGCAGGATCAAGTCCTGGGGCTGCTCTGGCATGCCCCCTGGGTTCCCAGTCTCTTCTTCCGATTCCTCAGACTCAAAAGACAAGAAGGGCATGACATCAAGAAGCAGTTGAGGGAGTACAACCTTTGTTTACTTGTCTTTCTAGTAGTCAGTTTCTTGCCTA
Organism: Urosaurus nigricauda; assembly: GCA_034509955.1. Taxonomy (NCBI): domain Eukaryota; kingdom Metazoa; phylum Chordata; class Lepidosauria; order Squamata; family Phrynosomatidae; genus Urosaurus; species Urosaurus nigricauda. Next base: position 140,523,982 of record JAOEGL010000003.1, on the reverse strand, counting down.
GTGGTGGGGGCATGTAGTAGAAGAGGGGAGGGAGAGGTATTAAGAGACATGGTAGGAGAAAAACAAAGACAGGGAAAAGTGGCACTGCCTTGTCCCTAGATATACCAGAGAACTGAGTACTGTAGAATTATTTGAAGGACTGCTTGTCTGCAGCCATGCAGCACTTTTGATCAGTCTTAAGCAATCTTATGTAGCAGGCCAAACTACACCCCTCATGTGCCATGGACAGGCATCGTATGTGCCAATAAAGGTATCACTCTTTTGTGGATTTTCAATTTGTTTTATTTTGTCTACAAATGTTTCATGCATTCCTGGCAACTTCTTGAGGAGGCACAGCTGCCAATGACTCCTGGACTAGTACTGGTTCAGGGACCTCCACTTTAAATTTGCTCCTTAGATAATATTTGCAACAGTGTTGTTAGCTTCTTAAATAACACCTTCTCTTGTGTCTTTAACAGCAGCTTGATCTTTACATATTTGAAGCTAACATTGCTAATGTCTGTGCCAGGAACAATTTTACTTCCTGATTTTTGCAGATCTAATTTCTGTTATGTGTAAGGGAAGATGGTATTTTTAAAATAAACTCCAGAATTTTCATTTCAAGTGTGAAAATATTGTGGGTTGAGTTTTCACAAAATGAAAACACTAAAGCACAAATAGTATATTAAGACAGATGCCTAGACTGTCTAGACAAATGAGGAATAGTTTCACCTTTCTTTCACCAGAAGTGTCTATCAAGAGAAACCAGTCCAGCAATAAACAGGTATTGCATTTGCTGTTTCTTCAGATTTTGAAGTAGTTTATGTGGACTGTCTTCTGGAGAATTAAATTAAAATAAATTAAATGGAGTTAATAACATTGTATATTAATTTAAATATTTATATCTGAAGACAAGAAGGCATCCTTATTTTGCTTTATTCAGGATTTCAAATCTTAGGTACAGTTACTGGAAATAAGCACCAAAAATATAACTGGGCCTAGTTCCAAATAAATATGTGTGGTTTTGGGACTGCAAGGCTGAAACACAGGGTACCTTATTCACCTCCAAGAAAATGTGCATGAGTTCTTGCATTTCTAACATGACCATACTTGACACTTGGAAAAAAAATCTATAGCATGTATAGCAACAGATAAAATCAAAAGCAAATCTTATTTTCAGTTCTAAATTAATTTTATTGCTTTTTTCATCTTAACCTGTCAAAACTTGTCTCAGTGAGCTGACAAATATAGCAGTGCACAGCAATTACATTTAAAAACTGCATGTGGTGACTGTATAAGAGAGTGCATAAATGGAAGGATTCCTATGACATTCAGACACTTCAGACTAACTAGATGATAAATATTGCTCCTTTTCGTACAGCCTCAATATTTATAGCAATTCAGCTGGGAACGTTCATGTTGACTATAGCTGAGATGTTATGCATGCTTACCTGGAAGTAAATTATTTCCATTAAAATCAGTCGGATTAATTTGAAAGGAAATGTGATTAGGTTTAGGGTGTAAGAGTCAAAATTGTACTGGTATGTCATATACATCAAACCTGATGTGACAACCTGGAAATGGAAGCTCACTTTTTGGTATACAAACTGCTGTTCCTATTTGCTATAAAGTCAGTTTGACTTATATCAAACCTATGAATGAGACATTCAAGACTCTTGTCATCAGCATTCCTGCTCAGGTTTTGCAAACCTCAGGCTGTGGCCTTCCATGATTTAATCAATCCATCTATAATGTGGTGTTCCCCATTTCAAACTTTCTTCCATTTTTGTCCAGCAGCATCATCTTTTCCAATAAGTCATTTTGTCTCATAATGTGTCGAAAGAATTGCTAAGCCTCAGTTTAGTGACTCTGGCTTCTAGTGCACAAATATCATTCTACATTTTACCTTTCAAAACAATATTTCAACATAAAATCTCAACGTGCAAAAGAAGTTTGCACGCAGTTAACTCAGCAGGGAGGAGAAGGAAGGAAGGGGTAGAATCTTGCTCTTCCCAGTAGGCTCAAGAAAAAGCAAACTGCTGCAGCCTCTTCTAGTTTGTGTGTTCATTAATAACTTTTGCCATATTGACCACACATAGCCTGGTTTTGTTCTGTGAAATGTTGAAGGGTATCCAGCCCCACTTGGAAATATACTGTGACTCTTCTCTTGTTTAGGAGTCATGTCTCAAGCTACATTCCTACTAGCTGGGAAAACAGTCCTCTGTTTAAAGGTAGACAGAAAACAGTATTGAAAAAGCTATCCAAAGGGCTGTTCATTCCAAACCAATTTAAACATAAATATGCATAGGAAAGGACAACCTGGGCCTTTAACCTGGCCCTCAATAATTTTCACACTGACAGTGGGTTGACAGGCAGTCAGGTCAATTTGCTGCACTCTTTCTCACTGTGGTAAGATGTACTCCAAATTCTATTTAAATTATAGTAATTATTTATAATTATGTATCCATACATTAGCATTTGCAGATTTAACTCAAGTCTGTTTCCTGTTCTGTTCTCTTTTTAGATGGTGCAGTTCCTTGTTTTTAGTGATGTATAAGTGGTCACCTTCCTTGCTTCCAGCTTTCATTAAAAACAAAATACAAGTCTCTGGCAAATTTCTTTATCAATACAGTTTTTAACTCAGATAACAAAATGTTACTTCCTTAACAGAATATTTGGCACCAGAAGCAAAAATAACATGGAAACAATAGGGATAGGTGTCCTGCACCACAAAAAAAGAAGAGCAGTGATTCGACATGTTTCAGCAACTTTTTAATCAAAACTAACAAGATGTAGGTGTTAAATGAAATAATCAGGTCAGGTAAGCCTTGCATAAGTAAACAAAAATATTTTGAATCTTCTAGAGACCACTTGAAAATGCATCCAGGGTAATTTTTATTTTTTATTTCCCAGCCTTGGGTTTTCTCATAGATGCAATCTAGACTGCCCAAAAGGGGCGGTCTGTGACCGCCCCTTTAAGCGCCGGGATGGGGCCAAGGCTGCCGCACCAGCAGCCTCCGCAGCCCCATGCCGCCGCTTCTGGAGGCTGCAGGGAAGCAGCAAACTGCCGCTTCCCCGCGGCCTCCAAGAGGGGTTCAGCAGGCACTCTGGGCGCCTGCTGCACCCCACTTCCCTCATCGGGGCTGAAGGGAGGAAGGGGCCACCGCTGCGGCCCCTTACTCCCAGGGTCTTTGCCACACCTGTCTAAAAGCCGCAGCAAAGCTCCTTTTTTGTGCCACGGAAAGGGTGTGATTTGCACCCTCCCATGGTGCAAAGGTGTCATGGCGTGCACAGCATGTCTAAAAGCTGCGCACGCCATGACGTCATCATGGCCCGTCTGTATGGACGCTGCCATTTAATAATGGTGGTGCATATACGCGCTAGGGTTCGGGAGGGTGTAGAAGCTATGCCCTCCTGAACCCTATTCGCGGCTTTTTTGGCCCTAGATGTGCCTCTTTTGGAGTGTCTAGATCGGCCCAATGATTCCAGAGTGGGTGACCAGACTTATAGACCTATGTTTTTCTAATATGCTAGGGCAGCTGATGAGGCAAGGCTTATCTGCTTTCCCTTTTTCTATCTGTCATGCATGCTCAGGAAGGGATTCTGGAGGTAGCTCTTGTTTTCCTTGCTAGTTGTAGACAACCATACACATCTACAATAGGACATGCTACAGTAGAAACCTATTATTTCCCAGCTCAAGCTTTATTTGCTTGTTTACTGTACACTACTGCAACCATTTACCAAAAGGCAGTTTCTCCAGCCCTCTTTCACCATCTTTCTAATGCTGAAGCCACTAAAAATAAACCCTTCCAACTAGACAGAGAAGAAGAAGGAAAGTGGGGCTGAGAAGGTATAAGGGATTTTGTGATAAGGAGCTTGTTTGTCAGAAGCTTTATTAACTGAGCTATGCCAGTATATAAGCATAGCTAGACAGAGGAGGAGAAGGAAAGAAGGTATAAAAGATTTTGTAATAATGAGCTTATTTGTCAGAAGCTTTATTGAGCTATGCTAGTATATAAGCGCAAAAGACCAATGCCTCTATTAGCCAACCAAAATGCAATAAATAAATCATGCAAGCTTTTAAAGCTTCACTGGCAGAGGTTTCACTGGCAGGGGGTTGGACTGGATGGCCCTTGTGGTCTCTTCCAACTCTATGGACTTTTTCACACGGGGAAAATTGGAAGGGTAACCTGGTCCCAATGCAGGATCATCCAGGGCATTAGGGACAATTTCACAGTTGCTTTTCACTGTGCACAAACCGGTCAGATTAAAGAAAGTGAGGTGAATCAGGAAATAAGCATTTTTGCAAAACTACTGTATTTGTATTTCCATTTTATTTGCGAATTCGCTGTCTTCATGTAATAGCAGCCATATGAAAACTAAGTCCCCAGAGGCCCCCTGTTCCCAGATTTCTTAGGGCCCCTTGCTGTTCCAGGAAGAGCCTTGTTCTTAAAGACACACACCCACACACATACACTCCCCTCTTTCCATCGCCAGGTTGCTCTCTGTCCTCCTACAGCCTATTAGGGATCAGTTGATAAGAGAAGGCAGAAGGAGAGGATGTTTTGGCATTATTCCTGTACAGGAGGGAGAAATGGAAGAAATGTCCTGGAAAAGGAGGGCATCTGAGAGGTTCAGGCTCGCTGGAATCAGGCAAGTTTGTGGACCAACCCCATCTTTCTCTCTAGTGCGTATGTATGTGTGTGTTTGTGTGTGGTTTTATGGGAGCCTGCAAAAGGAAACCTCAACCTTTCTTCCTCTGAAACAGCTTCTGGGGCAAAAAGTATTTCCCTCCCCATTTCCCCTCCCTCTCTGGAGTATGTGTGTGCATATGCACTTGTGGAAATGACAGTTTAGAGCATGCTCAAAAAAGTAATTTCCAAGCTAGCAAGGGGATTTGTCCTCATCTGTCTGAAACCCAAATTTGCTTTCAACCCGCTTTCTTGCCTAACTACTGGGTTTTTAACCTCTTGTTGAGCTCTTTATGTGATAAGCATTAGCGAATTTGCTTGCTTTTTTGGGATGCCAACACTTTAACCATGTTTGGGATGGAAGCACATAGGTCCCCTTGTAATAAAGTTGTATGATTCACTACACAATGACTGCTCTCAACTTGGGTAAAAGCCATGAGCTTAAAGCTTCCAGAAGGTGGCAGTATTAAGAGGCAAAACTACAACATTTATGAACAATGCCAGACTTTCTAACACAGCTGGAAAGGAGTACAGAAAGGCTAAAGTAGTCTGGGCTTGAGTCCATCACGCAATTAAGTCAGGCAAATAAAGTTCAGGCAACGGGTGTGGTCAAAAGCACACTTTAAAGAACTTCCATAAGTTCTGTCCAAAAAAAGAGTTGGGTCCCCTGAATTCACAGCCAAGAGACACTCTACCAAGCAGCTAGTCTACCCTGGAACCTTCTACATCTAGAAAAAGGTCTTCCTTTTGAAGAAAATACCTATATACAAATGATAATCGTTTGCTGAAACTGGGCATTCCTCCAACACATGAGGATTTGGTACCATCACTCTCAAGGGGTCTTTTCCACCTTGGCCTCTGAAGCAGAGCTCTCTAATCCCAGGCAGGGGTGGGGAAAACCTACAGTAATTTTCCTGAGGGCCTAGACTCCTTTTGGATTTTTGTCAGTTATGGCAATCAGAAAAGGTGAGTTGACTGAACTTTGGTTATGCTTTCTCTGCTTCCAGCCTGTGGGGTGAAGAATCTGCAAAGAGAAAATGAGAAAGCATCCAGACTCAGACTAATTTGTAATTATTAATTACAAATCATCTTGCGGAAACATGCCTTTATGATCAAATGTACCCTTCTTCCTTTTTAAGATTCATATTTATTAATTTTAAAGCAAATTAGTTCACCAAAGATAATCAACAGAAAGGGGGTGAAAAGTCTATACACACTGTACTATACACATGAAATACCTTTGTAGAGCTAAAACTAAATTTAGCTAAACTAAATTAATGCTGTAACATGTTACTAAAATAAACACTAACTAATCATAAACTAACTAAAATGCAAAAGAACTCTGACCCTTCCCCATTCCAACTGTATTGAAAAAGAAAAACAAATCAAATGTACTCTTCTGTGTAGATGCATTCATTTTCATTCATTCAGGAGTGAGCTATGTTCTTGTTTTTACTTCAAATTATGAAGAAAGGGGTGAAATGTGCAGGCAGTCATGTGCTCCCTGTTTCCCACTAAATCAAATAAAGTGTATGTGTATGAATGCTTGTATCTAAATAAATTTTATCCAAAGATTGCTCTCAAAGACAGAAGGAGAACACCAGCAAGCATGTTCAGAGTGACTTTTCCACACATACTTGTTTGGTATTGATGCATAAATTAGGCATGACTTGCTCTGGCATCACTAGTAGTAATTAAACTGCTGCTGAATAAACATCACTCCTGCCCCCTTTTTCCAACATATTTTTGAATCTTACTCCATTTACTGCCTTGGGTTTATTCCCTCAAATATCATTTGAGAAACTACGACCAAATGATTTAGATCAGCAAAGGGTAAATAACTCTTGCTTGCATAGCTGGTAGTGTGCTATGTTACAGGTTTTAAAAATATTGACACTAGTTCCACCAGCCACTAAGGAAAGGTTTTATACTTTACAGGTCTTAAATTTTTAATTAACTGTGACATCCTAACACTACTTGCCTTTTGAATTTTTTAAAAAAATCATGAAACTGGTGAGGTTCAGTTTCAAAGCAACAACTATAGCATTTTGCACAATGAACAAAGTCTAGTCAGTTTGCTCTAAGTACTATTCTGCCATCTCCTGTCTCTGGAACAGAAAACCCAAATTCCTCTCAAGTGCCACTTTGGAGAAGGAATCAGAATGTTGTATTTCAACATCTTCATTATCATCATTCTTCCAGCCATGAAAGGTCTCTCAATTGTCTACTATATAGCTGGTTGTATTATTACTATTATTACCACTACTGATGAAATTATACTTGTTGTTAAGTACAACAATTACTTAATCAGCTAATACTAAGAGGGATAGAGGTAAGTTCTCAGGTTTGAACAGAATCAATGGGTGACCACTAAGTGGTCATCTTAGAATCTAGAGTACAGAAAAGTACTTGAGCACCCGACATTTAAAATCTTAACTGAGAAAAAGTACAGTACTACACCTAAAATGCTACCTGAGCGACTAAAGGATTCAACAGAAGCCTTGAGGCTTGTACATCAGATATGTTAGTACCATAGAGATATACTCATGGAACACCTCAGATACAAAGTTGGAACACAAATCACTGGTGGCACTCTTCTGCCAATCAAGTTAATGGGCAAATGGCTGAAACAGGGTGGAATCTGGACTGGCATAAGTGACACAGGGAAGGAGGCACAGTGGTAGGAGCCATGGTGGCACAATGGTTAAATGCCTGTACCGCAGCCACTCACTCAAAACCATAAGGTTGCGAGATCAATACCAAAATGGTTCAAGCTTGACTCAGGCTTGCCTCCTTCCGAGGTCGCTACAATGAGTACCCAGATTGTTGGGGGCAAGGAGCTTACAGTTGTAAACCTCTTAGACACTACTTAGGCAGTATGAAGCGGTATATAAATGAAGCTGTTTGGTTTTTTTAAAAAATATGACACACCTTGTCTCCAATCAATAACCACACTTCTGTTGACATTATAACTATTTCAGCACCACAACTGCTGCAAAGAATTTCCATCCAGTTGACTTGGGGGAAGGAGGGTGGCAGTTTAGGTCATTGCTGACTTTTCAAAACATGCACAAAACGTATTTCCTTGTTAGGAGCATGAAATGGTTTAAATCTCTGAACATAGGATTATCTGAAGACATAAAATAGTCATTGCTGGTAGTGTCACTAAGGCTGATGGAGTGGAAATACCATGACACTCTTTTGCTTATTACATTGTGCACTTGGTGATGTACAACATGTCCCCATCATCTCAATTCTTGAGCTTATTGGCTCCCTCTATCGGCATCATCACTGGCATAAATATAAAGTTAATGTTTCCTCTTTGACATGATGGCGTAGTTGTGTCTGACTGTAGGGGGCATTGTTTGTCTCTGTTACTAAACCAAAGGAGCCAGCATTGTCAAAGATGACTCCGTGGTCATTTGGCCAGCATGACTGCACAGAATTGCTGTTACCTTCCCACCAAAGTGGTACCTATTGTTTTACTTGCACTTTTACATGCTTTCGAACTGCTAGGTTGGCAGAAGCCAAGTGATTGGGAGCTCAGCCTGTCACGTAGCACTTGTATCTTGAACTGTTGATCTGCTGACCTTGTGATCATCAGAGTCGTCTTAACCAGCCTCTGCATCACTGGCATAGTCCTTAGTTATTGTAGACTGCTGGAGTTTCCAAGGTTATTGGGGAAGCTGCCTATTTTTATGACATTTCTGTATTTTGTACTCTGCATTTTTTCACTGTGTGTCTTTCCCTTCCTGGGCTCACCACACACACGTATATGGTGTAATGGAAGCTTATTCTCCCAGCCACCAAGTTAAGTGTTTAATAAGAATGTTATGTATATAAAGTAACTTTAAACATATAGGGGCAGTACAGACCGCCCAAAAGGGGCGGTCTGTAGCCGCCCCAAGAAGCGGTGAGATGGAGCCAAGGCTGTCACACTGGCAGCCTTGGAGGTCCCATCCCGCTGCTTCTGGAGGCCGCGGGGAAGCGGCAAACTGCCGCTTCCCTGCGGCCTCAAAACAGGGTGCAGCGGTCGCCCTGGGCGCCCACTGCACCCCACTTCCCTTGACGGTGTTAACGGGAGAAAGAGGCCGCCACTGTGGCCCCTTTCTCCCTGGGTGTTTAATGCGGCCGTTTGAAGGCCGCGTCAAACACCCGGCGCAAAAAAGGAGCTCAATTTTTGAGCTACTATTTTCCCACCGTGGGAAGGGCATGCTTGGTGCCCTCCTGCGTTGCAAAGTTGTCATGGCACACGCAGTGTTTCTAAACACTGTGTGCGCCATGACAACATTATGGCGCGCCCGTATGGACGCCACCATTTTTAAATGGCGGCGCCCATACGCTTTAGCATTAGGGAGGGTGTGGATGCTGCGCCCTCCCTAACCCTACAGGCATTCTTTTGAGCCCTTATCGCGCCTTATAGTGCCCGTCTAGATCGGGCCATAGTTGAGTTTTTGTTGTTTCTCAGGGACAGACACATCCCAAATTCTGGCTGTGACGTTCCACCACCATTGTCATTTCCTATTAAATTCGAGAGCAGATCATTGAATATACTAAGGGTGCATCTGCACTGTAAAAATAATGCAGTTTGACACAACTTTAAGTGCTGTAGCTGCATCCTATGGAATCCTAGGATTTATTATTTTACAAGGACTTTAGCCTTCTCTGCCAAACAGTGCTGGTGCTTCACAAAACTATAAATGTTAGAATTCTGTAGGATGGAACCATTATTATTATTATTATTATTATTTAACCTTTATTTATATATCGCAGCCTCGACCCTCGCCGAGTCAGGCTGGTGAGTCCTCGTTGTGGATACAAGTGCAGTACCATGGCAGTTAAAGTGTCAACCCGCTTTATTTCTATAGTGTAGATGCACCCAAAGATAAAGCATAACTCTGGGTTTAAAATATGCCAGTGCCCATGCACAAATTCTTCCATCCTTCTCCCAATTCAGAAGGAAAGAATGTATTCCAGTGGCATTTTGTTATATTATGTACCCATCAGAGGAATGGGGTGGAAGTCCATGGGATTGGACATGCATGGGGATGAGCATCAAGCATCTCAGGTTGTGCAATGTTTCATTCCCTCAATACCTTTTTTGGTGGACCAGTGTAGTGCACATAAAAAGTTAGTCAACTTTCTCTATGTAAGCTTCCCAGGAAGTAATGGGATCTATAGAATTCAATACTCTCTACATTTTGGGAGAGGTGGTTACATCTTATGGAAGTCAGTACATTGTGCATTTCACTAGGCATTTGCAGAAACAGATAGCTCACCAGAACTAACTGTTCTGTTCTGGAGCAGAATAAATGTTTAGAACTAAATGTTCTGCTCCATACTGTTAATCTTAGATGTCTGGGGACTGGAGTTTGCTCTGCTTAGCAAGCAAACATGGCACAGGAAATATTCAACAAACGAAAATATAAAACCAAACAGTATAACTTTTAACAGGTAGGTCAAAATTGCAATTGTCTTTCCTTAGGGATCAAGTTATCAATTTAATTCATCTTTTCCCAGTTCCTTACTCCCCAGGCCAACAGTAACTGCCACTTATACTCGACTATTGATTCCTAAAGCAAAAGAGTTCCTGGGCTTCACTAAAGCCTATTTTGCAATTAGCACCATGGGTGAGCTCTGATTTCCTGAACACAAGCAATGCTAAGACTTTCTCAGTAGGAAGATCTTAAAATCCTCACTGTGAGAGAAGGAATATTAAGAATATGGAAAACATTTAGCCATGAGTGATACAACATTATCCTTGTATGGGCTTCTGTAAGGGAGGGAAACTTTTGATTCCAAGCAGTTCAAGTCCCATATGCCCTACCCAGAATGGTCAAAGTTTAAAGGTTTATTTGATCAGCAGTACAGCAGGTCCAGCACAGTAGCTTACTGTAACCAGATGAATGAAGTTCTGTGACTTCAAGCCATTTCCAATTTATGGTGGCCCTGAGGCAAATCTATCACGAGTTTTCCTAGAGCTGAGAGTATGTGACCAGCCCAAGGTAACCCAATAAGTTTCCATGGCTGAGCAGGGAATCAAACCATGATCTCCAGAGTTGTCATCAAAAGCTCATTCCACCACAATGGTTCTCCATTGTGACATGTGGGAAGGCAAGAGGGGCATGTGTGTGTGTGAAGGAATGCATGTGCACACTACTCCCACCTTACCCCCATGACACCACCATCCGGCCTAAGAGGGAGTGAAAGGGCAGTCCTAGCAACACCATCGGACCTGGCCTCAAGTTGAAGAGCCCTCTCTCGATGGCAACACCATCTGGCCTAGGAGGGAGTGAAGGAGAGGCCCAGCAACACCATTGGGACTGTAATAATAAAAATTGTAAGCCGTTCTGATAGCCTTTAGGGCTGAAGAGCAGGGTATAAATAAGTAAATAAATAAATAATTATTTCTGCTTTTCCCACTTTTACAGGGGTCTTGCACCTGTAACCCTTGCGAATCCCTTGGAAGGCTGACTAGTCCAAAAATAAAGGCAGTTGTTGTAAGCAGGCTTTCTGAAGCTAAATTCAGTCCCAAGATGGAAAGTGACAGTTGAGTGAATTTCTGAAAGGCTCACACAGAAGAATCATGCAGCCCTATAGATGTTGCCAGATTGCAAATCCCACAAGCCCCAGAGACAATAGCTAAGCGTGAAAAATGCTGGAATTTGTAATCCAAGAGCAGATGAAGGATAACATGTATTGGAAGGCATTACATTACACCTGCTTCTTCCTTCAACCCCTCTCTTTTTATCCCCCCAACCCAGTGAGGGACAGCTAGGCTTTCCATCCTGAAGTTTAGGGCCTTATCTGGTACTAAGGCTTTATGGGAACTGCAATCTAAAAGCTGTATTCCAGTCTTAAAGCCACAGTTAAACATCCCTGAACTGGTTTGATGAACTTGAAAGTCTGCACACTTTTGTGGCAATTGGATCAATCCTAATAAAGGCACTGCACAATTTTGGATTTTTTTCTTCTTCATGGGCCAGCATTGCTACCTTTCTTTTCTTTTGAAATCAGAGCCTTACATCATTGTTATTTGGAACAATGTTTTAACAGTAATTCTCCACCATTTGTTTTAGCACATTAGTTATTTTGGTAACAGCAGAAGTGATCTCTATTTTCTTCTCTAATGAAATAACATTTAGTGCTCCTTCCATTTGTATTTTATATAGAATACAGTTGAAATATACTCTACAGTAAACTACTTCTTCATGGCAACTATACTTTATTTATTTGTATCCCACCTTTCCTCCTATACAGGACTGAAGACAGCTTGTGTAGGAAAAAACAAAATACAACTAAGTAATATCCAATATAAAAGCTTAAAAACAATTAAATAGACAATCTTAATAAAATTAATTTGAAAACATGCTTAAAACATAATACAACTCCAGCAGCCATCAGTCATTCTGGAGTATTTTTCTCAGTTCCATGGGGAAACCATAAAAAAGCTTTGTTACACCATGCGATAACATAAAGCACCCCTTGTGACTATGAAATTGAATATAAATATCAGCCCCAGAAACTCTGTTGTTCACAATTTGCCCGCCGACTGTGTGCATCGAAGGTCTCTCTCTTCCTCACAGTTTTAACCTCAAAATGCTGTCCTGCTCCATCTTCCATGGATCTATCTTCAGGACTGGTAATTATCCCCACCCTCTTATTCCTGACTTCTCATTATTCAACCTTTCTCTCTTTTCTTTCTTCTAGTCTTGCGTGGTTCATAAGGTTGCATTGGTTTTGTGTGTTTGCATGCACCTTTTTAAATAAATAAAAAGTTATTTCCAAATAAAACACTCTTATTTATTGAAACCAGTCTCTCCACAGTGAGTTCTGGTATACATAAGTGGGAAAATCTCTGACGTTATCCACCTCTCACTGGTATCCTTTTGAGCTAATTCCTCTGAAATAGCAGAGACTCTGACACTGGTGGTAGGGACCCCAAGTCCCTCCCACCTTTTAGGATAACACGCATCACCACTGAATAATATGGCGGTGTGGTGACCCATGGGTGGTTGAATCTGCAGATCACTGTATGTGTTGAACAGCATGGGGGGGGGGGACTTGAGCCCTGGGGAACTTTATAGGCCAATGACCAAAATTTCAAAAAGTTTTTCTCCGGCAACATCCTCTGAGTGTGCCCCTCCAGGAAGAATGGGAGGCACTCCAGAAGAGTGTGTCAAGTACTATCCCAGAGAGGTAAGCCAGAAGGATCCCAGGGTTGATGATACTGAAAGCCACTAAGAGGTTCAGAAGAACCAAGAACACACTCTCATTTACAGGTTCATGTATGGGTCATCCCTTTTGGAAACTAAAGCAGTTTCCAACCTACAGCCAGGTCTGAAATCAAAACGAACTGGATCTAGATAATCCAATTCATCCAGGATTTTTTTCTATGGCAACCCCATCACCTCACATATCCAGGTCATATCCCCTGCCAAAAGGGGAGAGGTGGTTTGCCAGATGCTGACTCGGTATCTGAGTGTCCTAGTCCCAGAGGGAATAGCGGAATAGTTGCCAGTCCTCAGGGAGAGAGGTGAGAAGACATACCAGTAGACCCTACTATATATATATACAAACTATATGTATGTTTAATTAATGTTGTGAAGGAAAGGATGGGTATACCCAAGATCATGAGGGTTGTCTTCACATCAACCACAGTTTTGCTTATAGGAGCTTTTTGTAAATTATGTCTTTACACCTTCATTAAACCTGTAAGAAGCATTTCTGAAAAGTGAGGGACAGGATAGACACCTTCTTTGAAGCAATCATTGCACTCTGCTTTCATTTTTCTCCTTGATGATTTCTACCAGCCATCTGGACGGCAGATTGTTGTCTCCCTTGTCTTGTGTCACCTTGTCACACACAACTGCCATGACAGCTACACCTGTCCACTTGTGCTACACCTTTTACTTACTGAAAGCAGCAATCCAACTGAAAGAAAAGACTGATTAACAAATAACTTATTACTGTTTTCAGGCAGCAGAAAAAAACAGGCAGCAAAGACATGCATTCCCATTCTCTTTAAATTGGGTCTCATTTCTTGGGAAACTAGTTATTTTAGTTTAATTATTTTAGTTTAATTTTAGTTTATTATTAAACATTTAGAAGTGAAATTCAAGCAGATCAATAGATCAAAAGGCTTCTGCATGCAACTGATCAATGGATTTGAGTTGGACAGATCTCTGATGGGGAAATTTAAGTAGAATTATCTTCAGTATAATCTGAGGGATGCTTTGTACTGGCAGTTTTTGACTAGTGATTCAAGTCAGCCTCATTCTCATATTTGACTTTGAACTGCGGTATTAGCAATGAGACTACCCTGAAGTGCAGCCGTAAGGTGCTTTCTCTTAATTACATGCTGCCAACCAGAAACATGGCCATGACAGAAATGTTGTATACTGCCGCTTTATCAGTGTAGCAGTCCTGTACATCTCAAGGTATCTCATGTGAGGGCTGGCTGCCCACCCTCATTTTCCAGGGATTGGTACTATCTTTGAGCCAATTGGCTAGAACTGCTTTTTCATGGAAACTTGCCAAGGACTAGGACTGGTTCATCATGGCCTACCCCTTTGTGTAGCACTGCAGTAAGGGGTCTTAAAACCTGACTACACCGCAGGGAAATGGCAATTCAGTCTGACACCCAATGCAATGCAATAATCAAACTGCAGTAATGAATCAGGGCAAGCCTCAGCTCTCATTACATGAGGGAAGAGGAAATGTTGCTTGCCAGCTTGCTACTCACCTCTTGGAGTGCATGCTACCAACCCAATAATTCCCTTTCTGTCTATGCTTTACCCTCACTACTTCACCTCTCCCCACATCCATCCCTTGCCTCACCACCCTTTCCCCCCCCCCCTTTCCTCACCTCAAACCCCTTGTGAAGGAGGTGCTAGGCAGACTGCTGAAGTGATCCAGTTTGAGACTGCTTTAACTGCCCTGGCTCAATGCTAGGGAATCCTGGGAATTGTAGTTTATTGTGGCATCAGAGCTCTTTCTGACAGAGAAAGCTAAGTGTCTCACAAATTTACCCTTCCCAGAATCCCCTAGCATTCAGCCAGGGAGTTAAAGCGGTCTCAAACTGGATTACTTCAGCAGTGTGTTTTAGACCATTGAGAAGTTAAATATCTAATAGCTTAGCTATAGTAGTAAGAAGAGGCAATTGCCCTTTAATTTTAATTCAGGAACCAAATATTTCATTTTTTTTTCTGAAGTGGCTCAATAGTTCTAGGGAATTCTAGGAACTATAGTTTTGTGAGCCACTTAGCCCTTCTCTCTGTTAGAGAGAGAGAGAGAGAGAGAGAGAATGTCACAATAAACTACAATTCCCAGCATTCCTTAGAACCGAGCCAGGGCAGTTAATAGAGAGGTCTCGAACTCGGGGACCGCGCATGCGCAAAACGCGCTGGAAGTTGGAAGCCACAGGCAGAAAATAGTGGGGTCTTTTCCAAACGTGACTAAGGGAAGCGCGCATGCGCACAACGCGCCACTGGCGGGATAAGGAGGGGCTTTCCAAAGCACTCAAGCAACCGCGCAGGCGCACAACGCGCTTAGAATCTTCTGGCGGAATGGAGAGCCTTTCCAAAGGACTCAGGGAGAACCGCGCAGGCGCACAACGCGCTTGGACGGAACCCAGTGGCAGAAAATAGGGGCCTTTCCATGCCAAAGGGATCAAGGAAAAACCGCGCATGCGCACCGGAGCGCCTTTACAAAGGGGATCCGCGCATGCGCAGAATGCGCTTCGAAGTGGAACGCAGTGGCGGAAAATGGGAGCCTTTTTCCAAACCAGGGAACCGCGCATGCGCACAAGACGCCGCTGGCGGAATGGAGCGCCTTTACGAAAAGGGGACTCACGGCGCGCTCGGAAGTGGAACGACGCGTTTCCGGAAAACTCTATGATCCTGAGCGGAAGCGGAAGAGGAGGAACGTCCTGACTTCCGGTGGCGTGTAAAAAGGCCTGAAGAGGGGGAGGGGGGCCGAGGTGGCGGCGGCGGCGCCATGGCCGAGAGCGGGGCAGCCTCGACCCTCGCCGAGTCAGGCTGGTGAGTCCTCGTGGTGGATACAACGTTTGGTTTGGGAGCGCTGGGATGCTTCGATGGGGAGTTCCTGCATGGCAGAAGGGGATTGTACTGGGTGGCCCTTGTGGTCTCTTCCGACTCTATGATTCTATGAAGCAGCGTTAGCTGTAAAACATTTGGAGTAAGCTTGGTTACAAGTATAATTACTGTCCTTTAAGGGACACTATGTATATATGGATCTATTTTAGATGCTTTGAGTGCCTGGCCAAAAGCGGGATAATTTTTTTTAAAAAAATATATTATTTATTTATATGTACCCTGACCAAGAAATCAGACAACAGGACGGTAGAAAAGGAAATGGACGCTCATAACAGAGTGAGCAATTTAGCAGTTTATTATGACGCTAGTTTTTATTAAATTGATAGTCTAAGAGAGAGTTGTAAACTTTCCAAAGCATGTTATGACTAGAAATTAAACAAACAAAACGTACAAAACAGCTTCATTTATATACTGCTTCATACCCTTAAGGAGTGTCTAAGCAGTTTACAATTGGAAGCTATTTGCCCCCCAACAATCTGGGTACTCACTTTAGCGACCTCGGAAGGATGCAAGCCTGAGTCAAGCTTCAGCCCTTTGCTGGTCTTGAACTCGCAACCTTATGGTTTTGAGTGAGTGGCTGCAGTACAGGCATTTAACCACTGTGCCACCAGGGCTCCTAGCAACAGTTGTAAAAATTAATCTGGAAAAGTGGCAGCTCCTTTTGGATTCAACAAAGGAAGATCCACAAACAAACTAGCATTTGAGAGAGATGTAAATGCTCTTATACCAGTCTCCTCAGCCTGCCGGATGCAATAACACCGGAGAGGAAAGAAACCCTTTTTGGATACCATCCTGAACTGGAGAAAAGAACCAGAAGTAGTACTTAGCTCTCTAATGCAATGTGGATCCCTGACCGTTTTTTGTTCACTGTGACGAAAAAGATGAAAACCTTTCTTATCCTAGACTATTGGTGAACAGATTTGTTAAAGGCCTACCATATTAATGTGACATTATGTCTAAGTAATGTATATATATACCCATATATGAGTTGTGAAATTTAAGTCAGAAAACTGACCGTGAATAAACCTAAGTAGACTTTACTCATGGGTCGGTGTAAGTACTGTACTTCAACTCTTATTGAATAAAGGAGCTATTCCCTGCCGAAAGGCAAAAGTGTAAATTTGTCCTGGAAGTCCTGACCCCACTTTACTCTCCCATCCAGCCACACTTTAGGTGAACACAAACAGTTATCCCTCCGGAAATTTTGTAAGTCCTCTGGCATTGTTTTTCTTTGCTCCATCCTTTACGTCCAGTGTTACGTGTCCCCACATTTTACCCTTGAGTCATATCAAAATCCACAATTTTGGCCCCCAAACCTGCCCCCAACGTATACCTGAGGCTGACTTATAGTTGAGTATATACGGTATCTCAGGTGTTTTTCAGGAACCAGATTGTAATACAGCCAATACTGCACTTCTGTAGTTACTCTTCTCATAGTTATGAAAGTAATGAAAGTAATGGGCTTACTAGCCGTCAAGTGAAGACGAGAGACAGTGCTACCAAATGTATAATAGCAGCCTTAGGACTACTGAAGGTCTTCTCTTTGACAGCAGAGATAATGTGAGAACTTAAGTGGCAGCTCTTCTCCCCAGAAAGTTATCGTAAAACATGTTTGTCTTACCATTTTAACCAACCCGTATTGCTGTTTCTTAGACTTCACGCTTTCTGTCATTTAATGCAACAAATGTCCTAATTGTTGTGTGCTTTCAAGTCACTGTCTAATTAAACGTAATAATTGTAAGCCAGTCTGATAGCCTTTAGGGCTGAAGAGCGGGGTATAAATAGTTATTATTATTATTATTTCCAAGTTATGGCAACTCTAAGTCAAACTTATCGTACGGGTTTCTGGGCAAGATTTGTTCAGAGGGGGTTTTCCTTTGCCTAACCCCTGAGAGAGTGCCACTTACTCAAAGTCATCTGTGTCTGCTCAGGGATTGAAATCCTCTTTCTCTAGAGACATAGTCCAGTGTTCAAATCACCACATCAGGCTGGTTCCATCACTGGTAGTGGGAAAATATCCTCTCCTGTATTCAAAATTCCCTTTTTGGACAATGTTTTGTGATGGGGAGTTGTTGACTTCCACGTGCACAACCTCCTTTTAGGATAGTGCTCTGTGATCCCTCATATATCTGGGGGGAGTGCAACCATTTCCAGCCTTAGAGTGGATTGAACCGCAAAATCCTTTGCCGTGGCCAATTTGTTGTTGCTCAGCTGTTCAGCCCACCTTTTCCTTAAAGCAAAGTAGCCTTGTTACCGTTCAGTTTGTTCATAATCTCATGGGAAGAAGGAGGAGATAATTTTTCCCTCCACCTCTGTTTCCTCTGAGGGAGAGTTTAACAGATGGTAACTGTTAAAGGTTCAGCGGTCAGGCATTATTTATTTATGTGGGTTTTAGATCTTGAGTTAAGTCTTAGGGGTGTGTGGCAACACAAGATATTTAAAGGGGATCCCTACTAAAGAAAAAGTTAAGAACCACTGGGATAGATATTAGATCCAAGCAGCGTCTGAAAATATCTTTATGGGTTTCAGTACAAGAAGGTTACAGAAAAACAACAAGTGAAGAAGGATGGCTAAAAACGTTTGGGAGATTTGTCAAGGGTACTATAAAATTAAGAGACCCTTTAATAATAAAGGGATACAGTTTTCTGTGGTTTTCCTACAATTGTTGGAAAGATTTTAAATATATGAGAAGATCTGTCATTTTGAACAAAATAAATCAGAATTAGAAATGCAATTGTGTGCAGGCGAGGAACACTTAATTGGTAAAATGTATAAACATTTTTTAAAGTTTGAAAAGAAAAAATAAGTTCAAGTGTATGATCAATGGACTAATAATTCTGGTTATAATACACAGATGGATTCGTGGGAAATATGTGGTCAGAGGAGTTGAAATTTACAGCCTGTTATGATTTCAAAGAGAATTTTTGTAGGATGATGTATTGTGGGTATATGGTGGCAGATAAATTTTCCAGAATTTATATTGGAGATGTTTGGAGGACATGTGAAAAAGCTAAAAATTGGATTAAAATACACACATAGATGCAGAGGATTTGAAAGATTAATATTTAATTAAAACTGGAACTTTTTCTTGTGGGATTGATAATTGGAAAAGAATTGTAGTAGATTACTTGAATATAACAACCATGTCAGCAAGATTGTTGTACAGTATGTGCAAAGATGGAAGAATACAATACTAACTATGGAGGAATAGTTGTTGAAGGTGACAGATTTAGCAAAAATGGACAGATTGTATGCTTTGATTAGAGAAAGGTCTTCAATTACATTTCTTGAAGATTGGAAAACCCCTTAAACACTTTTTGTGAAAAAAAGAAAATGATTTGGTAACTTTTGGTTCTGGTGATTAGAAAGAATAGGCTATTGAAAGAAGTGAATATGTTGTAATTCAGGGGAGAGAGATGTGAATAATTGTATGTCTGTATAATTACAGAAATTACTTTTCCCTCCTTTTCTTTCCTCCCATTCCCCCTTTTTAATTTTAATCTTTATAATTTTTAGTGTATTTCAAAATTATGAATAAAATTATTTTTTAAAAAACCAAGAATGTGTTCTTTTCCTTGTAGAAGCCAAATAATTAATATGTAGGGAAGGCAGACAAGGTGGCAAAATGCCTATTTTCTATTGTGGACTTACTTGCAACTTTGCAGTGTTTTTATCAGAAGTAAGCTAATGATTAAAATAAATTTGAATTACTGCAATAGCAGTTGCTACTCAAAATGTTCTAATTCAAGCAGATATTTTCCACATTCTGATATAATTGAAAATATATTTGATTCAATAATACTTTAAAGGTACGGATTGATGTCACACTCAGCCTTCATAATTCTGTCTTCCATCCATTGTTTGCAACTGATTATTTCTTTCTGATTTGTCGATTCTACAATTATTATTTTTTTTAAAAGGAAGACCGGTCAAAATATAGCTTCATTCTCATAATGATTTTTAAACATCCATTTATATAAAATAGATGCTTTCTAGTTAAATACAGTATGTAAATATCATGTAGAAATAGCATGAGAATCAACAACAGTAACATACCCACCAACATTGTAAAACACATTACTCTGGGTTAGTACTGAGTCTTTCGTCAATGGAGTTCAGAAATGAGACTCAAGGCAATTTTATATCTAGTCCATGGAAAAGGATCCCATTTCAGTCTTAACAGCTATTATTGAAAGGGTGGCTATACATCCTCTTTCTCAATTAATTGAGATCTCTTCCACCTCTTCTTTTATCCTCTGAGCACTACAGTTGTTATGGCTTCCTTTCTGTCCTTTGACCTTAAATCTAGAAGACAAGAGTAGCCCCTGCAAGTATGGTTACATTCATGTTCTGTGTCAGTACAGTAAGATGAGGAATGAAAGGTATCATTACGGCTAGCTCTTGATGTCCTGTCAGAGTAGTGGAGTGATGTAAGAGTGTTAGATTGAGTCTACATGAATTGCAATTCCCAAACGCATCTGCATAGTTAATCACTAGATGAGTTATGACATTTTTTTTGCTTTTTAGTAGCACAAATATTACCCTGAGTATTTAATGTGTACGTCTAATACCTGCAGCCTTAGATTCTGGATTCAGGAAACAATTCTATATTCCAATTATTCAAGTGTGTATTGGTTTTTCAGCAGCAGTGCTTGACATTTCAAACTGCCAAACAGAATGGAGAGAGGATGTGAAGAACCCAAGTCAGGTGCTCTAGAATTACATCTAATGTATCACACCCCAGCATTCTGATATTAAAATGTCCCTATATGTTGTTTGAGAAGTTGGTGTTGGGATTCAGAGGAGGAACAAGAGCATGGTTGATTAGACTCGTCCCTCCACATTTGCGGCTTTGACTTTTGCAGATTTGATTATTCACAGATTTTATTAATACGTTCTCTCTAGGAATATCTAGGTCCTCCAGCGCATGTCTATGGTCAACTTTAACCAAAAGTTGCACTGAAAGACCTAGAGATTCCCAGAGTGGTGTTTTATCAGGTAAAAACATAATAGGATTTTTGTTATTGGCATTTTTTTCATATTCACAGGGGTCCTGTGCCTCTAACCCCAGCAAATGTGGAGGAACAAGTGTACAGCCCTTCTTGTGACACTGTTGTCATAGTGGAGTGAGATCTGAGCCATCTGAAATTGTCTCTTTCGCTCTATCTATTGATCTGATTTACCTGTATTACCAATATTTTTTGAGTTTTTTCATGTGTAGATCAATGTTAAAAAATGGAATAAAGATGCGTTCCTGTTTATGAGTTCATAGTTGTAAACTAATTTTTGGAATACCATTTCATATTTGTTCAGATAAAAGATTTAATCTGCAGCAA
This sequence comes from Urosaurus nigricauda, assembly GCA_034509955.1. Lineage (NCBI taxonomy): Eukaryota > Metazoa > Chordata > Lepidosauria > Squamata > Phrynosomatidae > Urosaurus > Urosaurus nigricauda. The sequence goes on along the minus strand of JAOEGL010000003.1, from coordinate 140,502,859 downwards.
GTGCCTTAAGCATTATTTGAGTCATTGGTTCTTTTTGATATAACACATTCAGATGGGCACAGATTCAAATGCATAACTTTCACAACATCGGTAGTAATTCCCTCTTGAAAATTATGAGATAAAAGTGCTCTTCTGGTCTTGATGTAATTTCTCTGATAATCTTGTCTGCTGCTGCTGCATCTTTGTCTTCGTCGTCTTCTTCTCACTCTGTTTCCCCCCCAAAAATTGGGACTCAAAGCAGTTTAGATGAACATTCTTGTGTGTAAAGTTCAAACACATTGTGGTAATTTAATTGCATCTTGTTTCAGTTTATGATTGTTACCTCAATATATGATTGGGATGGAAATGAGCTTTTTTGTTTTGTTGGACAACATAGATTAGGAAGGGCATCCTTCAGTTCTGCAGTGGCTTTCCATATTTATTACTTATTTATTTTATTTTATTATATCCTGTCTTTCTCCCAACATAGGGACTCAAAGCGGCCATATCATTAACCATTGTATTGTTCTGATTCAGGAGCCTATGATGGATCTTTGGAACCACATTTAATAGTAGTTTCACTAGAACAAAGGTTTCAAAGTGGTGCTGAGGGAATGTGTGATAACTAAATTGAGCCTTGATGTAAAATGTCCTGCAGTTTTCTGTTTTGTTCCATGTATTGTTCAGCAACCCCACTGGATGATTTCTCAAGATTTCATGTGTGACACCATCAATATGCAGATAATATTCTCTGTACTTTTTCAGCATGTTCTAGGTAAGCTGTAAAGGAGGCTGCACTCCAAAAAGTACTCTATTGCCATCTGTTTCTGCCATGTCAGAAAAGCAAGCACCAGAGTCGTGAAAATTTGGTAGTGTGGCAATGGAAAGGAGAGGAAATTAATTTTAAGCTAACTATTTTTCTTTTAAAAAGAAGCATGTGCTCTCAGTACACCTGGTTCATGGGTAGATTGGTGCAGCTGGAGGCGTGAATCTGCTTGTAAACAAGACATGCAGGGGCTTGTTTAATGGGAAATAGTGTCTTTAAAATGCAGATGCTCCTTTTTTCATTGTCATTGGCAAAATCAGCAGTAGCACCACAGTCTGTCATCCCTCCCTTCCAGTGCACATAGGTTCCCAGATGGGGAAATAATTCCCAGATTGAGGAAAGTTACCTGTACCTGCTGTGGAGAGGTTCTTAATTGTATGAAATCAGTTGTTGATTGGAAATGAGCTAACAAATTTAAACTTAATCTAGACAAATCTGGATAGAATTCAGGATTTGGTTCAAGTTATTTGGGGTGGAATTACATTTTGGGGGAAATTAGGTCTGTATTTCAGTAGCATCTTGGATAACCTGCACAAAAAAGCATCTAAAAATATCAAAAGCATAAAATTGCAAAACAAACTAACTAGGCTAATACATCAAAATGAGAAAACATTTTGCCCTGCCATTGTGATGATGACAGATTGAGCTGATTTGGCACCAGTCAGATTTCATTGTGGTTTGTGTTTTAGAGATTGAGCGCCACCACAAAGAAGAAACTCAGCCTAAATTCTACACAGTGGATTTTTCTCTTGTAGAAAAGATTGAAGATGAGCTTTCTATGAAGATATTAATGCTTGGGCCAGAAAGGAAGAGAATCTCCCTGAGGTATTTAGGGTGCATCCACACTGGAGAAATACCGCAGTTTGACACTGCTTCAACTGCCCTGGCTCAAGGCTATGGAATTCTGGGAAAGCGGAGCAGAACTCTGCTCTGGGCCCCGCAACAAATGCCAACTCCCAGAATTCCATAGCGTTGATCCAGGGCAGTTGAAGCAGCCTTAGATCCTGAGCACCAATGTCCTAATTTGGGCTTGGAAGGGAATAGCCGGGGTAACTCTTTAAACATTCATGCTGATATGATTTTGCATGGCTGCACCAACTAACATTAGTAACCTGCAATATTAGAAGATGTTAAATTTTCAAAGGCAGCTCTATGTAATCTGAATTTAGTAATTTAGTTCTGTGGTTTCCAGTGCATTGATCACAGTAGTAGATTTTCCCTGCTGATGAATATTTTAATAGTTTTAGAGCCCAGCGAGCCACAAGTGTTGATTCTGGTTCCAGGAGTGCTTCCAAGGTATGTACCTGTTCTTTTAAAATGAATTGATCTCTGTGTAGATCAGGACATACATCTTATTCCTGGATGAGAAACATCTACTCAAAAGTTTCTTCACAGTGTAGAACTGGCCACAGCTAGTCATGAACTAGTAATATCTAGATAGTTTTACTATAGCACACTTTACTTGGAAAAGTGTTTAGTCTTTTCAGGTGGTGTAGGACTGAGCAGTCAGTTTTGACTAGATGCAATTGTGTTTGACCGTGTTATTACTATTATACCAAATACATCAGATTTTGACCTGTTTCTGGTTCCATTTCAAAGTGTTGCTTCTTTAGTTTAAAGCCCTATACATTGGAAGTCCTGAATATTTAAAAGCATCATCATCTTTTTAATGAGTCATTCATTATTAGAAAAAGCCCTTCTCTGTATTTTGCTATGTCAGAGGCATAGTTGATGATGTGTGAGAGAGCCTTCTTCATATTAGTGGGCTAGGTCTTAGAACTTTCAACTCTGGCAATTGATTTGACTTTTACTCTTGCAGGGTGTTGTTGTTGTTGTTGTTTTGAGTATAATCAGGAAATCTGTTTTTCTATCAGGGTCTGTTTGTTCTTTGATCTATTTTGGTCCTTTAGCCCTACATCTCTTCCCTCATCACCTTTGTTGCTTACTTTGTAAATTCTCATGTTTTTATCCTTTCTAAATATTTTAACGTAGTGGCTGCTTTTAGCAGCTCACAGAAACTGGAAAGGTAAGGTATAGAACACCAGTCATAACCAAAACCAGGTTTAGATAATGGGATTACTGGAACACTGAAATGTAATTTAAAAGGCGAACTTTTAGGTCCCCCAGGACTCTTCATCAGGCTGGGTAGTGGCCAGAGATGGAAGAGAAGAATGGGAAAAACCATCCTGGTTAAATGCTGCAATCATAAGATCTATAGTGTGAGGCTAACCTTGAATGCCCACTTTGTTAATGCTATTTTATTGGTGCAGTAAGGATGTAGAGCCAGTGTGATGTAGTGGTTTGAGTGAATCTGGAGGCTAGAATTTGAATTTCCCCTTGGTCATGGAAACCCACCGAGTGATATTGGGCAAGTCACACTCTCTCGGCCTGACAGAATGATAAAGAAAAAAACCCCCTCTGAACCAATCTTACCAAGAACACCCTGAGATAGGTTTGCCTTAGGGTTGCCATAAATCAGAAATGACTTGTATGTGCATGTGACAACAAAAGGTGTTATCCAACCTTTACTTTTGTTCATGCTGTTTTTATTTTTTCTTTCTTAATCACAACTTTTTTTCCATTTGGGCATTATTTTAATAACATATTTGTCTTGAGGAACGAATTTTTCTCTTGTCACTGTGACTCATTTTTGTAGGCGCTATAAGTAGTGTGTGGCCTAGCTCATTAGCTTAAATAATTTAGAAGATGTTTCTTTGTGAGCACCTTAGTATGACATGCTGTTTTAACTTTATCATTCTCTTTTGTAGAATTATGAATTTATTGAGACAGGTTTGGTGATGGAGTGTGCTATGCTTGCCATTCTATCTTGATACAAGGAATGGAGTTTGATATCTTTCGTTGCCTTTGATAATTATTTCTCTGATGTGCAGTACTGATTTTTTTTTTTGCTTACTCTTTAAAATGTGTTAAAGTAATTGCTTAGCTTTTAAAAATTCAAACAGACATTTTGACTCGGCTGCTGAATGCTGCAGTAAATAAATCTGAAAGGTGGGTGTCTCCCATGTGTGTTCCTCTTTAGATAATACAAAGAAGCGGTTGGTTGCATGTCTTCCAAATCTCTCAAGCCCTCTTCCATTAATTTATCAGCTACTTATACTTATTTGTAACCACTGATGTGGCTTACTGTTATTATTGTTGCCTTATATACATTTAATTTCCTTCACAATGTTCTTGTAAATAAGTCACATTTCTTTTTATCAAAACATATTTTTACTTAATTCTACCTAGTGTTAAAATGTGTTTGTTGCTGAAACTGGAACAGGGCTATATCCACACTGCAGAAATATTGCAGTTTGAAATCACTTTCACTGTCATGGCTCAGTGCTGTGGAATCCTGGGATTTGTAGGTTGTTGTGGCACCAGAGCTCTCTTACAAAGAAGCCTAAATATCTCACAAAACAACAAACCCCAGAATTCCATAGCATTGACCCATGACAGTTAAAGTGTTATCAAGCTGCATTGTTTCTGTAGTGTGAATGCAGCCTAAGTAGTCCCCTCCCCATTTTTTATGGTGAAAATGTTTAATGAGTTTTTAAAAAATCAAACACATACTCATAAAACACATACTTGGCACAGTGTAACAGACATTATATTCTGTTTCAACAGTATACACACTAGAAAGAACGTATCTAGCCAGTACCAAAACAGAACAAATACTATTCCAGTTTAAAAGGGAAAAATGCATGGGAAGATACAAGCAGCATATTTGTGTATAAAATTACAGATTAAGAGCAGAAGGAATCGTGCTGTATGGACCACCACAGACCAAAGCCTCATAGGCTGCAGAAAAAGAGCACCAGATTGGGATCCTGGCTGGTGGGCATGTTGCAGAATGCAGTCTAATCACATGCATCCCTCAAGCTGGGTTTAGCCATTATCTTCTAGAATCTAGAAAAGCTTTTTTGGTTTACAGCTCGCAGAATATCCCAGCTAACATGTCCACTGGCCATTTGAGACCAGAAGTTACGGGAGTTACAGTCAAAGAATAATGCCTTTGCCTTTTTGTCCATTCCACTCCCCCCCCCCCCCCATTTTTTAAAACTGCAGTTTCTTACAGTGACTGGGCTTGTAAGATAGGATGGAATATTCTCAAACATTTCAGTGTCTTAGGAACCAGCGACCAGTTATGTGTGAAGTAATTGAGTCTAGATGTTATCAAAGCATTGGTTATAACTGGATCAAAGTAGCATCTTTCTCAGAAGGGACCATAGTTGGAATATAAACTGAAATGGAGGAAAATAGCAATCTACTATTTGTGATGAGGGAAAACAATCCTCCTCCATTTGCTCAGGAGTAATCCTCTTACCAGTTCTTCCAATTTTAAGGGAAGCCATTCATGAAAACAGGGAAACTCAGGGATGGGGAGCCCAGACTTCTTCTGGTTAAGAGAAGAGTGCAACAATTGAAGGAGAGGGGCTTGCAAAACTCAATAGGTAGGGGGAAAATGTTGGGCACCTTACAATCTGAGAACAGGAGTAGGGGACGAAGAAAGGATGTTAAGCACTGGAATCCAAGAATATTAGGGAATCAGGCTAGTAGATTGGCAAGATGATGTAAAATATAATAAGCACTTTAATAGCAAATAGGTTCCTTTCAGAAATATATTGGTGGAGGTGGATTGGGCCTAAATCCAGTTGCTGCTCTCAAATAGAATAGAACCATTGAATCAATGGAACTTAAATAAGTGTAAACTTTTTATGTTCCTGTTATTTGGTGGGACCAGAAGTTGGTTTTAGGTTTTGGAGAGGAAAGGCAGAGCTAAAGCTTAACAAACCTATTTTAAATAATTTGTTTCTGCCATATTGATTATTGGTGAATTTAGCAATATAATATTGTTCTAATACTAGGACAATCCAACCAAAGAATATAATTTTAAAAATGCAGCAGTTATCACTGATAAAAGAAATGTTGTTTACCCTTAAAATCAAGGTTACAAAAAAGCCCCAAGTTTAAAAAAACTGTGGGTTTTTTTGTTTAAACTTTTTTGGCTTAACCCATTTTTTCCCATTAATGTTTTAATGAAAAAGTTTAGATCCTGCTTATGTTAATACTGTGAAATACTATTTTATGCATTAGAAAGCTTGATCAACTATGTTTTAATGCTAACATTAATAATCCAAAGTTGTTAGGCTTTGATATGATTTACAATCACCTTTCAATAACATACATTTTTATACTGCTGCTTCCTATGAAATCTGAATACATGTCGACTATACACAATAAAACACAAAAAAGCATCTCAGAGTTGTTTTAAATTGAGCTTATGTTAATTGAAGGATTTCTTTCTGAATGGCATTTCTTGTACTATAAACAAAAGTGATTTAAAAGACTCAAGTGACACTGGATACTGGTATACCAATGAACAATTGCCAATAAACTGTTGAAGTTAAAATACTAACATTCAAATAGTCATTGTTGTTCTAGTGAAAGGGATGGAAAAAAGTGTGTAAAACAATAGTAATAATAGTCATACCTCTCTCTCTTTCTGTATCTATATATGAATTGCCAATTTTAAAACGGCAGGGTTTTTTTTCTAAGTCACTTGGTTAAAACCAGGCAACTCTGCATAAAAAGCACCAAGGAATGGGAAAATCCTCATCTGTTGAGGGGAGCATAATGGTAGAACCATCTACCAGCAGCAGGAATAAGTGTGAAGCAATTGAGTCTAGATGTTATCAGAGCATTGGTAATAATTAGAGGAAGGTAGCATCTTTCTCAGAAATTCTCAGCTGATATATCAACTGCAAATAGGTGAAAATAATTCCATCAGTGTTACCACTCTCATATCCATAAATACAACCAGATCTAAGGCTTCCGGCAGAGTACAAATTACCTGTTCATCAAGAGCTAAGTATCATATTAGTGGTGAACATCTACCAGCAAACTGACCAAAACACCAAAAAGTGGCACAGCTGTAATAGATTTATTAATTCAGGAGTTTTCAGGGTCCCCAGGAGCCCTAAGGTTCTGCAAGAAGTCACTAGGCTTCTTTGAGAGATTATGATGGGGGGTACACTTGTGTTTATTCTGTAGATAGAATTATTTTTATGAAGGTTTCCCCGAGACCTGAAAACTATTTCAAGGGTTCCTCCAGGGTAAAAAGGGTGAGAGAGACTGATTAACCCTACCAGCCAAAACTTTGGCTACAGACTTCTAGTCTTATGTGAACAATTGATAAAACCCTTCACAGTGTGTCAGTTTTCACATTTCTAGTATTTCTGTTTTACACACCATTCCTTCAGGAGCTTTCACATTAACATGAATAGATGGTAATCCTTGCTTGTTATTAGCAGAAATACACAAGTCTGTGTCAGAAATTGCTCTTCTTTTCATATTCAGTACCTTGATTAACACTAGATTTAATTTTCTAGTTCAGTAATTGACATGGTTCTGAATCTGTGTAATCCTTTGTCTGATAATCCTCTCTGCTAGTAACACCTAATGGAAATCTTTCATTTTTGATGCTATGTTTAGTACTAACTGTGATCAGTTTGCAACCTTATTGGGATTTACTATCCTTCAAGCATTATGGATATGTAGTTGATATTTTGTTTTCTAAATCTTAAGATAGGTTTGCAGTAAACATATTAGAAATGTATTAAATACATTAGAAACTTTGACAGATAGCTGCAAAACTAACATTGTAATTTTCTTAGGGCATTTAATATTGAGCTTAGAGGATATTGTTTTCAGACAGAATTTATTTCTTACACTAGGATTAGTATTGATCAAGCAAATGCTACATTTCATGAATTATAAATTATGACAAAGAATATTGAAAAACTATAACAGTGTGAAAACTGAATGAAGAATCATTGGATAGATTTCAAGTTCAGTCCTTCCTGAGGGGGCTTGTTTGAATTGGTTTGTTGGCAACCATTTGCTTTTGATCAAGCTGCCTTGTTTCTTAAATGAAGCTGTGGACGCTGTCAAGATTCTTATTCATTCAATAGGCCCATCTCTCTTAAAACACATATCTTTACTAGATATGATGAATTGGTGTGGTATTGAGGGAATTTTGGTCTTGCTGCCTTTAACGCAATCTTATAAGTCCACAAAAGTAATTCACTTAAAAAAACAACAACAACCCTTCTAACCTATTTGCCAGTGCATACCTTAGCCAAATCACGATTCTTCTCATAATGTCTGGAAGGAAAAGAATAAGCTCAGTTCTCAAGTCACAAAACCTACTCTGCTTTCAAAAGGTTTTGTCTTACTCTCTCCAGTCTGTTGAGCCTTCTCCAAGATAGAATCTGGCATTCAGTTGTCAAATTTGAAATTACTACAGTTGTAGACCTACATCTTTTAGTGGGTTCACTTTATGAAGAAATTCTAAGAAAGTACATTCAAATCTACAGTTGTGGACCTACATCTTTTAGTGGGTTCACTTTATGAAGAAATTCTAAGAAAGTACATTCAAATCAGTACTCCTCTTGGAGTAATCAAATTTATTTATTTATTTGTCTTATTGCATTTTGCATTTACATGAATTAATGCAGTGTTTTGTTATTTTCTATGTGATGTTAAGGGCCACAGAAATCATATGACAGACATCCCTTTACTGTCTATTGCCAAGATTACAAAGACATCTAAAACATCTGTATCATAACAGTGAATGAGACAGGTGGAAGCATGGTGTGAACTTGAAGCTGCAGTAAAGTCTTGGAATAATCTGAAGTGGGAGGAAAAAAGTATTGATTAGGGCTTAAAGTGTTTCTTTGAAGTATCATAAGGAGAACAAAATCCAGTTTATTCAAAATGAAAGGAACTTGTTTACTCACTTCAGTACTTCTTCCTTTTGGCCTTTCGGTATTTTGTAGCTGCTTCTTTCCTGTTCTGTTTCTTCAGCCTCTGAAGCCTCAGAGTAACTTAACAGAAATGATTGCAAGCTTTTTGAAAGCCTCACCTTGAGTTTTTGAAGAACTAATCTGGATAATTACAGCTCATTTTTAGAATTGTATCTTGCCCTACTTGCAGCACTGTCAGTACGCAGAGTAGGGTTGCAGACTCCTGAGCAGTACAGATATTGTCCCAGATGCCCCAGTGAGCACGACCAATAGTAAGAAATTGAGGAAATTACAGTCCAAAATATTTGTAGAGGTTAAAGTTTCCCACCATAAGCAGGTTTTTCTCCATCCTTGAGATCATCCCATATCACTTTAAACAAAACTGCATGGTTGCTAGCTCCTAAAATAAATAGTTTCCTCTGTAGGCAGTGTTATAAAGAAGGAGAACAAGCTTTGCTCTATCACCTAGGATCCTCGTATCGTAGATGCTTTTTGTCTGTATAAATTACCAGATGGTGAGCAAAATGGGCTGGTGGGACCACTCGTAGAACTTTCAGGAAAGCAGTGTAAAAGTTTTTGCCTACACATTGAAAGATAGAAATTGAGTGTCTCTATGTGATGGAGAGCAGGAAAGGCTTGCCTTGCCAAGTTAGTTGATGTAGATTTTTAACTGATGATTTTGTTTAAGGGAGACAAGCAGTCTAAGCTATGGCTTTGTAGAGCAAATCCTGGTTTAATTTGAACAATATATACCGTATATACTCGACTATAAGTCGAGAAATTTATGCCCCAAAATTGCCCCTAAAATCTTGGGGTAGACTTATAGAAGGGTCAACTGAGTAGCAGTGCTAAGTAGGGTCCCAAAGCAAGCCAGCCTGAGTCGCCCCAACCTCCCTTGGGCCCCCGTGCCTTCCCCCTCCGCTCCGTTTCCAACTTCCAAGCCTTGGCTTCCTAGCAGAAAAACTCCCCGTTTAAAAGCACTTCCCCCTCTCTCAGCTCTGTTTGGCAAGCCTTTCCCTCACAGAGGACAAATTCCCCATGTAAAAACACTTACTTCTCTCTTGGTCCGTTTTGCAAGCTTTGCCTTCTTCAGGAAAAAACAAAAACAAAAAACTCTCCATGCAAATCCACTTGCTTTTTTGCAAGACCTGCCTTCCCCAGGAAAAGCCTCTTCACTTAAATCCACTTCTTCTTGTTGTTGTTGTTGTTGCTGCTGGTGGTTTTTTTTGCAAGCCTAACTTCCCATCCCAGGAAAAGCCTCTTCACTTAAATCCACTTCTTCTTCTTCTTCTTGTTGTTGCTGCTGCTGTTTTTTGCAAGCCTTATTTCCCATCCCCAGGAAAAGCCCCTCCACTTAAATCTCCTTGTTGTTGTTGTTTTTGCAAGACCTGACTTCCCATCCCCAGGAAAAGCCCCTCCATTTAAATCCATTGGTTGTTGTTGTTTTTTGCAAGACCTGACTTCCCATCCCCAGGAAAAGCCCCTCCATTTAAATCCATTGGTTGTTGTTTTTTTTTTTGCAAGACCTGACTTCCCATCCCCAGGAAAAGCCCCTCCATTTAAATCCATTGGTTGTTGTTGTTTTTTTGCAAGACCTAACTTCCCATCCCCAGGAAAAGCCCCTCCATTTAAATCCATTGGTTGTTGTTGTTTTTTTTGCAAGACCTGACTTCCCATCCCCAGGAAAAGCCCCTCCATTTAAATCCATTGGTTGTTGTTTTTTTTTTTTTTTGCAAGACCTGACTTCCCATCCCCAGGAAAAGCCCCTCCATTTAAATCCATTGGTTGTTTTTTTTTTTTTTTTTTGCAAGACCTGACTTCCCATCCCCAGGAAAAGCCCCTCCATTTAAATCCATTGGTTGTTGTTTTTTTTTTTTTTTGCAAGACCTGACTTCCCATCCCCAGGAAAAGCCCCTCCATTTAAATCCATTGGTTGTTTTTTTTTTTTTTTTTTTGCAAGACCTGACTTCCCATCCCCAGGAAAAGCCCCTCCATTTAAATCCATTGGTTGTTGTTTTTTTTTTTTTTTGCAAGACCTGACTTCCCATCCCCAGGAAAAGCCCCTCCATTTAAATCCATTGGTTGTTTTTTTTTTTTTTTTTTTTTGCAAGACCTGACTTCCCATCCCCAGGAAAAGCCCCTCCATTTAAATCCATTGGTTGTTGTTGTTTTTTTGCAAGACCTAACTTCCCATCCCCAGGAAAAGCCCCTCCATTTAAATCCATTGGTTGTTGTTTTTTTTTTTTTTTTGCAAGACCTGACTTCCCATCCCCAGGAAAAGCCCCTCCATTTAAATCCATTGGTTGTTGTTTTTTTTTTTTTTTGCAAGACCTGACTTCCCATCCCCAGGAAAAGCCCCTCCATTTAAATCCATTGGTTGTTTTTTTTTTTTTTTTTTTTGCAAGACCTGACTTCCCATCCCCAGGAAAAGCCCCTCCATTTAAATCCATTGGTTGTTGTTGTTTTTTTTGCAAGACCTGACTTCCCATCCCCAGGAAAAGCCCCTCCATTTAAATCCATTGGTTGTTGTTTTTTTTTTTTTTTGCAAGACCTGACTTCCCATCCCCAGGAAAAGCCCCTCCATTTAAATCCATTGGTTGTTTTTTTTTTTTTTTTTTGCAAGACCTGACTTCCCATCCCCAGGAAAAGCCCCTCCATTTAAATCCATTGGTTGTTGTTTTTTTTTTTTTTGCAAGACCTGACTTCCCATCCCCAGGAAAAGCCCCTCCATTTAAATCCATTGGTTGTTTTTTTTTTTTTTTTTTGCAAGACCTGACTTCCCATCCCCAGGAAAAGCCCCTCCATTTAAATCCATTGGTTGTTGTTTTTTTTTTTTTTTGCAAGACCTGACTTCCCATCCCCAGGAAAAGCCCCTCCATTTAAATCCATTGGTTGTTTTTTTTTTTTTTTTTTTTTGCAAGACCTGACTTCCCATCCCCAGGAAAAGCCCCTCCATTTAAATCCATTGGTTGTTGTTGTTTTTTTGCAAGACCTAACTTCCCATCCCCAGGAAAAGCCCCTCCATTTAAATCCATTGGTTGTTGTTGTTTTTTTGCAAGACCTAACTTCCCATCCCCAGGAAAAGCCCCTCCATTTAAATCCATTGGTTGTTGTTGTTTTTTTTGCAAGACCTGACTTCCCATCCCCAGGAAAAGCCCCTCCATTTAAATCCATTGGTTGTTGTTTTTTTTTTTTTTTGCAAGACCTGACTTCCCATCCCCAGGAAAAGCCCCTCCATTTAAATCCATTGGTTGTTTTTTTTTTTTTTTTTTGCAAGACCTGACTTCCCATCCCCAGGAAAAGCCCCTCCATTTAAATCCATTGGTTGTTGTTTTTTTTTTTTTTTGCAAGACCTGACTTCCCATCCCCAGGAAAAGCCCCTCCATTTAAATCCATTGGTTGTTTTTTTTTTTTTTTTTTTGCAAGACCTGACTTCCCATCCCCAGGAAAAGCCCCTCCATTTAAATCCATTGGTTGTTGTTTTTTTTTTTTTTTGCAAGACCTGACTTCCCATCCCCAGGAAAAGCCCCTCCATTTAAATCCATTGGTTGTTTTTTTTTTTTTTTTTTTTTGCAAGACCTGACTTCCCATCCCCAGGAAAAGCCCCTCCATTTAAATCCATTGGTTGTTGTTGTTTTTTTGCAAGACCTAACTTCCCATCCCCAGGAAAAGCCCCTCCATTTAAATCCATTGGTTGTTGTTGTTTTTTTGCAAGACCTAACTTCCCATCCCCAGGAAAAGCCCCTCCATTTAAATCCATTGGTTGTTGTTGTTTTTTTGCAAGACCTAACTTCCCATCCCCAGGAAAAGCCCCTCCATTTAAATCCATTGGTTGTTTTTTTTTTTTTTGCAAGACCTGACTTCCCATCCCCAGGAAAAGCCCCTCCATTTAAATCCATTGGTTGTTGTTGTTTTTTTGCAAGACCTAACTTCCCATCCCCAGGAAAAGCCCCTCCATTTAAATCCATTGGTTGTTGTTGTTTTTTTGCAAGACCTAACTTCCCATCCCCAGGAAAAGCCCCTCCATTTAAATCCATTGGTTGTTGTTGTTTTTTTTTTTTTGCAAGACCTGACTTCCCATCCCCAGGAAAAGCCCCTCCATTTAAATCCATTGGTTGTTGTTTTTTTTTTTTTTTTGCAAGACCTGACTTCCCATCCCCAGGAAAAGCCCCTCCATTTAAATCCATTGGTTGTTGTTGTTTTTTTTTTTTTGCAAGACCTGACTTCCCATCCCCAGGAAAAGCCCCTCCATTTAAATCCATTGGTTGTTGTTTTTTTTTTTTTTGGCAAGACCTGACTTCCCATCCCCAGGAAAAGCCCCTCCATTTAAATCCATTGGTTGTTTTTTTTTTTTTTTTTTTTTTTGCAAGACCTGACTTCCCATCCCCAGGAAAAGCCCCTCCATTTAAATCCATTGGTTGTTGTTTTTTTTTTTTTGGCAAGACCTGACTTCCCATCCCCAGGAAAAGCCCCTCCATTTAAATCCATTGGTTGTTGTTTTTTTTTTTTTTTTTTTTTTTGCAAGACCTGACTTCCCATCCCCAGGAAAAGCCCCTCCATTTAAATCCATTGGTTGTTGTTTTTTTTTTTTTTTGCAAGACCTGACTTCCCATCCCCAGGAAAAGCCCCTCCATTTAAATCCATTGGTTGTTGTTGTTTTTTTTTTTTTGCAAGACCTGACTTCCCATCCCCAGGAAAAGCCCCTCCATTTAAATCCATTGGTTGTTGTTGTTTTTTGCAAGACCTGACTTCCCATCCCCAGGAAAAGCCTCTCCATTTAAATCCATTGGTTGTTGTTGTTTTTTGCAAGACCTGACTTCCCATCCCCAGGAAAAGCCCCTCCATTTAAATCCATTGGTTGTTGTTGTTTTTTGCAAGACCTGACTTCCCATCCCCAGGAAAAGCCCCTCCATTTAAATCCATTGGTTGTTGTTGTTTTTTGCAAGACCTGACTTCCCATCCCCAGGAAAAGCCTCTCCATTTAAATCCATTGGTTGTTGTTGTTTTTTGCAAGACCTGACTTCCCATCCCCAGGAAAAGCCCCTCCATTTGGATCAACTTGTTGTTTTTTTGCAAGACCTGACTTCCCATCCCCAGGAAAAGCCCCTCCATTTAAATCCATTGGTTGTTGTTGTTTTTTGCAAGACCTGACTTCCCATCCCCAGGAAAAGCCCCTCCATTTAAATCCATTGGTTGTTGTTGTTTTTTTGCAAGACCTGACTTCCCATCCCCAGGAAAAGCCCCTCCATTTAAATCCATTGGTTGTTGTTGTTTTTTGCAAGACCTGACTTCCCATCCCCAGGAAAAGCCCCTCCATTTAAATCCATTGGTTGTTGTTGTTTTTTTGCAAGACCTAACTTCCCATCCCCAGGAAAAGCCCCTCCATTTAAATCCATTGGTTGTTTTTTTTTTTTTTTTTTTGCAAGACCTGACTTCCCATCCCCAGGAAAAGCCCCTCCATTTAAATCCATTGGTTGTTGGTTTTTTTTTTTTTTTTTGCAAGACCTGACTTCCCATCCCCAGGAAAAGCCCCTCCATTTAAATCCATTGGTTGTTGTTTTTTTTTTTTGCAAGACCTGACTTCCCATCCCCAGGAAAAGCCCCTCCATTTAAATCCATTGGTTGTTGTTGTTTTTTGCAAGACCTGACTTCCCATCCCCAGGAAAAGCCCCTCCATTTAAATCCATTGGTTGTTGTTGTTTTTTGCAAGACCTGACTTCCCATCCCCAGGAAAAGCCCCTCCATTTAAATCCATTGGTTGTTGTTGTTTTTTGCAAGACCTGACTTCCCATCCCCAGGAAAAGCCTCTCCATTTAAATCCATTGGTTGTTGTTGTTTTTTGCAAGACCTGACTTCCCATCCCCAGGAAAAGCCCCTCCATTTAAATCCATTGGTTGTTGTTGTTTTTTGCAAGACCTGACTTCCCATCCCCAGGAAAAGCCCCTCCATTTAAATCCATTGGTTGTTGTTGTTTTTTGCAAGACCTGACTTCCCATCCCCAGGAAAAGCCCCTCCATTTAAATCCATTGGTTGTTGTTGTTTTTTGCAAGACCTGACTTCCCATCCCCAGGAAAAGCCCCTCCATTTAAATCCATTGGTTGTTGTTGTTTTTTGCAAGACCTGACTTCCCATCCCCAGGAAAAGCCCCTCCATTTAAATCCATTGGTTGTTGTTGTTTTTTGCAAGACCTGACTTCCCATCCCCAGGAAAAGCCTCTCCATTTAAATCCACTTGTTGTTGTTGTTTTTGCAAGACCTGACTTCCCATCCCCAGGAAAACCTCTCCATTTAAATCCACTTGTTTATTGCAAGACCTAATCCATTTGCTTCCTTTCTCAATCCAATGTTTTAAATCGGTTGGGAGAGGTCCAGAGAAGGAAGGACGTAAGTGGTATTCCCCCCCCCCCCTTTCCATCCTTCCTTATAGAAGTTTTACCCTTGACTTATCCACGGGTCATATCAAAATCCAGGATTTTGACCCTGAAACCTTCCCTCGACTTATACATGAGGTCGACTTATACATGAGTATATACGGTATTTCTCTCTCAAAAAGACTCTGTATTTTCGGATAGCCAAGATTTTCAGTTTTGGTAAAATGCCTTGTACTGTAGCATTCCTTAGTTGGAAAGAGAAAAATAAAGTAAGGTGCTATGGTTGTCTGGTCGCCATTCCTTCTATATATTACAGAAGTGAATTTTTTAGGTTGTGAATTTTACATGATTGTAGTAATGAAATTCATTAGATATCAATTGTTTTTGTCCTCTTAGCAACTGTGGTTGCTGACTGAGATAGTGAATCCTATGGGGAGAGAGTTAGTGGCTTGTCTTGCTGTTTTTATTGATTTTTTAAAAAAGTGTTGTCTAGATACACTTACATCTCAAATCAATGAAGCTCTAAGATATTTTCCCCATTAAGTATAAAGGATTCTTATGCATATCAAGTATAACAGGAATGGAGATGGAAGTGTTTCAAAATAAGCTGAAGGGATGGGACAGGGATATTATGTGCTTTTGCGAAGCAAACTTTGGAAAGTGAAAGATATTGCATCTTTGAGTTCCATCAATATTGAGCACCAGTGTTCATGCATTATTCACATGGCTGTTTGTTTTGCACCATATTGACTGGGAGATGTCCAGAGCAGCAAACATAATGTTGCTTGCTATTTTTCTCCTTCTTGTAACCAAGTCACACTGAAATTCAGATGAGGAAAAAGATTGCAGGTTTTTTTTGCATGTCTTCATGACACTCATGGTATCAAAGGAAAACAATGTGAAGAAAGGAAGGACATTGCATTTCAGATCACCTCTGCAAACAGATATCCAGCTTGATATCAAGCTGCTTTCCTATTTTCTGTCTCTGCTCTCCAGCTAGAAATTTGGAGTAGATCTGTGTTTGATGGCTGCACTGAAATAATTTATGATTTGGCTCGAGGATGACTCACTGGTTCATTTTATCAATACTTCTGTATGAGAGATAGCATGGTTGAATGTAGCATTTTGAATGCTGGACCTGGATTCCAGGAGACCAGGTTTCGAATCCCCACTCAAGCCACCGAAACTCACAGGGCAAACCACTCTCTCTGGTCCTTAAAGAAAGACAACAGAAAGCTAAATATTGCTAAGAAAACTCTATGACAGAAGGTATGTCTGCATGGGGCAAATGAACCAGTTTCCCCTGTCTTCACAACACAGGGCCAAAGTCCCAATTATTTTATTTATTTATTATTACATTGTGGACTGTCTTCATGACATGAGGGCAGTTCCGTATTGAATCCAGGCCATCCTTGCCTTAAACCGCATTAAAAAGACTTACCCTTTTGCTCCAGATTTTTCTGGGAAATCAGGAGCAATGTCAGATGACTGTTTTTATAGCATCCTGCTGTGCTGCCTCCACTGGTGCAATTCACAGTGAAGCACCCAGGCATGTGATTGAAGTTGAGCACCTAGTTTTAAACCTCATAGGGAATTACTTGCATCAGCAGCAGTAGCATCAAGTGGTACAGTGGGACACATGTGTATACAGCCACCTGGCATCACTCTGCAGGCAATGGGGGAATTCAGGCCAGCTTTGGGAGAAGCTTGGTGCATTCTGGATGATGTAGATCCACCCCTTCTCACCATAAGTTGGGGTCAACTTGAAGGCAGTATGATATTCATTTTATGCATACGAGAGATAGAAATTTCCAAAAATTTTCATATACAAAGACTGTGCTACATCCTTTCAGTCATCACTGACAGCAACGTAGCTCTGAAAGGCAGAAGGCTTTGGTGTATCCTTTTATAATGCTTGTGCTTTTAAAACAATTTTCATTCTTAATATTTGTCACAACGCCTTTGAAGAATTGCTATAGAAATTCAAATTATCAATGTACAGCTCCTTCTCTGGGCACTAAACCTGAGTATACACACCCCTTTCAAACCTTTGTTGAAGGTGTCTTGTTTGTTACTTACTGCAGTAGAGGTTGAGTCCCCCTTATCTGGAATTCGAAGATTTGAAATGTTCCAAATATGAAAACTTATTTCATTGGTAGATGAAATAGTGCCACCTTTTATTTCTGATGATTCAGTGTACACAAAGTTTGTTTCATGCATAAAATATTATATAAAATTACCTTCAGGCCATGTGCATAAAGTATATATGAAACGTAAATTAATTTTGTATTTCAACCTGCGTCCCATCTCCAAGATACCTCATTATGTACATATATGCAAATACCGATATTCAGAAATAATAATAAAAAAATCAAATCCAAAGCACTTCTGGTCCTGAGCATTTCTTATAAGGGTGACTCACCATGTATCTAATTTGTACAATAATGTCATTTCATCGAGTTTCTTTTTCTTCAGTAAATTTAGTGAAGTTTCTGATCTGGATCAGAAAACCTTTCTCCTGAAGGTTTTGAAACACCCTTCTCGCTTTCTGTTTAGTGATTGACATACCATATATACTTGACTTTAAGTGAACCTCATGTTTAAGTTGGGGGCAGGTTTTTGGTGCCAAAATATGGATTTTGATATGACCCATGGATAAGTTGAGGGTAAAACCTAGGGGCGTTTAACAAAGGATGTAAATGATGAAGCAAAGGAAAATGATGCCAAAGAATTTTCTGCACTGCGTTTTTCACTTTCTTGAACTGAAAAAGAGAAAGAAAGTTGTCTCCACCGCAGCATCATTGGGTGGGTCACTAGCTGAACATAAATTATATGGAAAAAAATTAAGGGCACAGTCTGTGTGAAGCAAGTGTATATAAAGATGAAGTCATGATTTGGAAAGTCTTTGTGTACCAAGCTAACTAAACATGGGACAGAAATTCTGCAGCTCTGATTGTGGAACAGGATCACTTCACTATGTTGGTAGGCATTAATTATAATAGTCTAATTGTGTAAGTATGATGAATGCTTAGACTGTAAAGAGCTAGATAAGGCTTGTGTAGGCATAGTGTGGTTTGAACGTTGGACTATGATTCTGGAGACCAGGGTTTGAATCCCTGCTTAGCCATAGAAACCTGCTGGCTGATCTTGGGCCAGTTACACACTCTCAGTCTCAGAAGAAGGCAAAGGCAACCCCCTCTCAACAAATCCTGAAAAGAAAACCCCAATATAGGTTTGCATTAGAGTTGCTGTAAGTCGGAAATGATGTGAAGACAACAACAGCAACATGTAGAAAAGTTAATGGAAAGTGTGGGATTTTAGTTGGTCACTCTGTAAGACAGTGGATTGTACTTTAAACTACCTTCAGTTCTGTTATGAGTTTGATTCTGTGATGCAGTATGCTTGGAAGTAAGTGCCATTCAATTTAATACCCTCTTGGGCTTCCTAGCTCGAAAAACTTTTGTCAAATAGCAGAAAGTCTCAATAAAGTCTTCTCTATTTAAGAAAATCAAATTCCAGTCTATACAATGGCTATGTATCTGGAAATCTTAAATATATATTGAATAAACTAGTCATAGAACTAAATCCACTGGTGAAGGTTATATTTGGAAATTGTCCCTAGTTTTAAAAGTCTGTTTTTAGGGAATCAGTATCTGCTATGTAGCAATGGTTCCACCCAGTGGTGAATCCATAGTTATACATTATGAATTTTCCCAGTTTTATTTCACATGATAATTCTATTAATCTAAAATTTGGTTTGAACATAAAATGTGAGCAAAATGTATAGATGTGTTCTTTGTCTCATAGCACCATATTCTCCCCTAGATTACCAGTTTCTCTTTCAAAATGATTTTGAGTGATACTTGGAATGATCTGCAGAAGTACTTGTTGAATATAAATTTAGTTAATGGTAAATAATGAAAAGCCACTTTGAGTTTAGTTTGAAATATTAAATCAAGATCCATAGTTTGACCAATTAACATGAATAAAAAAGTAGGCAACATAATTTTTGACCTTTATTTTTAATCACTTTTTGAAAACGTTAACTGGCTTGGTGAAAAATACTAAGCTAAAAAGTATGTAGAGAGATCTTGTAGTACCTCTGAGACTAACTGAAAGAAAGAAGTTGGCAGCACGAGCTCTTGTAGACTAAAGTCTACTCCTTGAGAAGCATAAGAAAGTAGTCTTTAGTCTATGAAAGCTCATGCGGCCAACCTCTTTCTTTCAGTTAGTCTCTAAGGTGCTACAAGATATCTCTACATATTGATTCTACAGACAAACACAGCTGTATCTTTGAATTCTACCCAAGCTAAAAAATACTAAAATACTAAGAACAATTTCTAGTACTCAGTACAACTCTGTGCAGTGATGCAGTTTTATTTGATTTTGCTTTTATTATTTATATATAACTTTACCCAGGTTTTCTTAGAAAAAAGTAAAATAATGTGTTAAGAGATAATTAGGGTAATCTGTGATGTAAGAAATGTTTTGGAACATTTTTCACTTGTCTTTTGACGTTCTTCAGAAAACCTTTCTTTCTTGAACTTTACTTTCAGCTTCATGCACTAGTACATGTTACCTAATATGCACATATTGGATTAACACCTTTTAACTATTGTGTAACCTATTTCAACTGAGGTATGACATGTTAGTTACATGATGCTGATGTAAAACCAATCTGAATAGTGTTTTTGATTTGATTAAGGCCTAGAGATGTTCACAGCTCAGACCACACCTATTAATGCTAAATAAACTGTAGCTAAATATGTGCATGAACTTTGAAGAGCATTGCCTTTGTTCTGTGGAGTGTGTGTGTTTCATTCATTCTTTTGCTCCCCTTGTTTTGAAACACTCAGGGTGATATTCAAAATTACAAAATAAAACACTATACCCCACTACTGAATAGCAGTCAAAGTGTTGCAAAACTGATTATCTCGTTTTTCAGAGCTGCTTGCATCACTCTAGTTGAGCACTTTCAAGTTGTTTCTGACTTATGGTGACCCTAAGGCAAACCCATCAAACCCATCATCTTGGCAAGATTTGTTCAGAGGGGATTTGTCCTTGCCTTCCTTTGAGGCTGAGAGAGTGTGCCTTGCCCAAGGTCACCCAGTGGGTTTCCTTGGCTGATTGAGGATTCAAACTCTGGTCTGCAGACTCCTAGTGAAACTACTACCCCATGCTGGCTTTCTTTATCACTCTATCACTTGCTAAAATACTTTGCTCAGATGAAGTTAGAAGTTTGATTTGCCTCTCTTTGGAACGGCAAATTTGTATGTGCTCCAGTTTTCTGACTTCCAGATTAGCAGCAGCAAGCTATTTTTTTGCCATTATGTGCAAGTCAGGTAAATTGGGGCTTATGCGGAGACAAATTGCAAAAACTACAGTACCCTTAGGCACTAGCCTTTGGAAACTATTTTCCTGATTCAGATTTAATGGCACACTAAACCTTACTGCTAACATGGAAATAAGGGGGAATGGGAATTGGATTGTAGTGGTCTCTCTAGATCCATGGGCTCTGGATTAGCGAATTCCACCAACTATGGATTGATCATCCCATACTATTAAATGGTGGTGTTCACTTTTCCATTTAATAATATGGGGTTTGGAACACCCACGTTTTTTATATCTGCATTGGGTCCTGGAAGAAGTCCCACAAATATGGCAGGCCCACTGTACATTTGCTCCTATATCTAGACAATTTTCTGATCCTTCAGTAACGAAGCACTGTTCCTGATGTGCACTCCATTTTCACACTACTTGGCTTCTAAAGTGTAACTAATGTTAAAACCTCTTAGTTGGTTTTGAGGTTGGAGGAAGTGCAGATTGGAAGGGCTGAAACCTTAGTGTCACTGTGTTCCTGTAAAATATGGCCTTAGAAATTACAGTGGGCCCTTGGTATCTGGAGGGGTTTGCTTCCATGACTGCACTACATGTAACAAAAAAATGTGGATGCTCAAGTCACTATTGAAAATTACCTGCAACCAACGTCAGCCAGGCTGAGAAGCACTTTCAGGGGAGTACCTCAGTCTGCAGTGGCAAGGCATTAATGTGTGACCCCTGAGTTACACAGGATTTCCCTCCTGTCTTATTCTAAATAGTTTGAGGCTTTTCTTCCCTCAAAACTATTTCTCTAACCCTTGGTCCTCCCACTTTCTTCATCTTCTTTACTGTTAAGTGTTTTTAATATACAGTGGTCCCCCAGGTTACGAATCCCCTGGGGTACGAAAACGCCGGGGAACGAAAGATCCAGGGCCGCAAAAACGGCCCCGGCTTGCGAATAAAACCCCAGGTTCCGAAAGGAAAAACCGCGTGGCCCCTTTAAATTTGCCGCGTGGTCCGTCAAAAAAAGCGGTCCCCCGGGTTACGAATATTTCCGGGTTACGCAAAGTAATCCGAAACCGATTACTTTCGTAACCTGGGGGACCACTGTTCTTGGTAGTGTGTTTTTGATGTTGTTACTTACAAATCACTTCCAGCCACTCCTTTGTGAAGAAGAAGAAAATAACTTTTATTTACAGAAAGAACTTTTGGTGGTATCTCTTTTTGCAGTTTGTTCTCAAAGCTTGTGGTCACGATGTGTACATCACTTCACTTGTTACAAATTGACTTTGTTTCAGTTCACTCAGTGACTTCAGTTACACTTCGGCTGTGTTTTAGTTCCTTCCACATACCTTCCACCATAGCACATTCATTAGGAGTATAAATCCTATGAATTTCTAGCTTTATTCCTAAATTACAATTCCACAGAGGATTATTATTATTATTATTAACCTTTATTTATATAGCACTCTAAATTTACACAGCGCTGAACAAACAATCTTTTAATTGGACAGTTACCTGCCCTTAGGCTTACAATCCAAAAAGACGCAGCACAAAAGGATAAGGGAATAGAAGCATACGAGCCTTCCTTAACTGACGTTCCGCTTCTCCAAAAAGGTAATACTTTAAACTAATTTCACAGGACTTCTTTTGTCCTTTTAAAATCTTTCCTCCTTATATGGGAATCTAAATCTCATTAAGGCTAAACCCTTATTTCCAACTGCACTCCTGGCTGTTCTGTGACATGCTTCTCCATGTCACTGGACTTCCTTTGTGCTTTTAAACCTTTTTTCCCTTACATGGGAGTCTGAATCCCATTAAGGATCATATCTCATTTCTAACTACACTCCAAACAGGTTCTGACACACTCCTCTTCTTAACAGCTCCTCCTCCTTTTTATATCCGTTCATCAGGCAGGCCCCCCATCTTTTTACCAGCCTGTCTCTGATTTTCTTCTGGAGCCAAGGGTGTGCGTGAAAGAAAGCAAAGCTCTGATTTTGTTCCATGAGCCATGAGGATGGGAGCAGAAATTAAAGCTGAGATTACAAACCCCAAGTTCCAGATGCTTCCTGCTAGGAACATGTGGGCCATGGTTTTTACCTTTTGAAGCAAAAAGAATAATCATCGGGGTTGCTGTAGCAGAGAAAATGCATGCCTGGTGGCCAGCCTTGCTACCGAAATCTGGCTTCAAAAACAATTAAATATGTATTCATTTCAGTCTGTGGATGCTCAAATCCATGGCTACCAAACATGCAGTTAGCAAAGGCTCACTGTATTACAAGATAATTAAGTAATTTCCAATTTCTTGGGTGATTGCCTATCATATCAGAATGCATATTTGCTCTTCAAATAAAATCTAAAGGTTGGCTAGCTTTTAAAGTTGACCATCTCTGGGAACAGAGTCTCTTTTCTGCTCTGAAGGATATCGGTTATCAGAATGCCTAAGAATGAACATTTTTAAAAAGCGAGAGAGGTTTATATGAAAGTAACCAATCTGTTATAATGATAACAATGATACTGTAGCATGTTCTAGATTTTTTCTTATTATTATCATCATATAGTTACCTGACAATGATCCAGTTTTCAATTACAAAAATGAAATAATTGAAAAATGTATGATTAGGATGCCAAGTTGTCCACAGAGACTTGAGTACACTCTAGTTGGAGCATGTAGGCCACAGTGAATGCAGCTCTGAATAAGTTCCTGACTTTCAGGAGTGGTTTTCAGGAAGTGTGAGAGGCTGCAAGGAAAATGATGTAGCCAATGCAACATTGCCAGTGCCAATTGTATGCAGAGACTGGAGGGTCTTGATTGCTGTAAATCTGTTTTTAAATGTTGTCTGACTTAGCCATATTTTTTGCATTTTCAAAACAACAAATGCATATTTTATAGGATTTTGTTTGGTTTTTGGTATGTCTACTCATCCTTTCACTTTTGTGGCTCTGACTTTTGCGGATTTGGTTATTTGTAGATTTTATTGATATGTTATCTCTAGGAATATCTAGGTCCTCCAGTGCAACTCTAACTAAAAGTCACACCGAAGGACCTAGAGATTCCTAGAGAGACCACTCCACTAGGCATTTGTAGCTCCTCCAGTGCAGTTCTGTGCTTAATGTTCTGTAGATGTTCTGTAAATCTCTAGAGATTCCTAGAGAGATGTTCTCTTAGCTAAAAACATAGTGTTTTTTTTTGGTTGTTGTTATTTGTGGTTTTCCCACATTCATGGGTGTCCTAATCCCAGCAGATGTGAAGGGATGAGTGTATGAGTATATACCAAACATACACAAAAAGGTAGTTTTATAACTTATCTTTGGTAAAGTTGTTAATTTACATTAGTAGAAGAGAATCTTGAATATGTGGTATAATCCAGTAACTGTAGAGCAGTTCCTTTTGACAGCCAGGAAATCAGGATTAGTTGTGAATAATTTTGTGTGTGTGCGCCCGCCATACAGTTGTCAGTGTATTTCAGCAGTGACCAGACAGTTATTTCTAGAAGCTGCATAAACTAAGTCCTCCTTCTATGTTTCCTTACCATCCATACTTGGACAAAAATCTGGAGGAACCCAATTCAAATACCTAGTTTATTATTCCAGAATTTGTACTGCCTTATTGAAATAATGATGTATAGCCTAAACCCACCTTCACCCTTTTATTATTGTTACTTTCTTTTGTAATGATAAAATGTTGGATAGATTTGTTTTTAATCAAAACTTTTTATATATCCAACTAAAGTTACTATTTTCTTTTAACAGGTACCTGTCAGATGAAGGAATTGAAGCTTGCACAAATTCATCAGATAAAGTCAACATAAATGATATTATCCTGATTGCACTTAATGTAGGTAGCATTTTTTAAAAACTTTTTGAACTACTTTTATAAATTGTACTTGCCATTTATTGTGACTATTCGTTTATTAGTTGGGTGATGACAGTACAAAATATAGTACTGAACCTCTTAAATATATTATAAATATTGCTAGAAAAAATTAAATCAGTCTAGAATACAAAAATTTTACATGATAAAGGTAAGGGATCTGTCAAAAAGCCTTAGTATAGAATTTTCTGTATTTTTTAATTTGTTTATATTGTTGGCTTTATATAAATTGGATTCTTGTCATCACAGGATGACAATCATTTTGTTATTTGTAACATCATTTTGTTATTGCGGAGTTCAAGAGGATAAAATGTATTTTTCCCATAGTGTTATTGAAATCTAAATAAGAAAGATAAAGATAACTGGTTTAAATTCATGGAATAAGGTAGAAGTAGCTATCATACCATGTTCTTATTTTTTTAAAAAAATTCCACCATTATGCTCCTACTGTATGCAAGTTCCTTCAGTAGTTATTTAATTTGTTGTGGCTGATGCTTTACGTCAAAGAGGTCCTTCCTCAGAAGCAGAATCTAAAAACCTATCAGACTTAATATACTGCACTGTCTTCTTAGGATAGGCAAATGATCAGATAGGTATGTTTTTTTCTGTTACATGACATGCTGTTTGTGTGCTTCTAGAGAAACAACATGAGAAAAGGGTAAGCATGCATGGTGTTATCAAGATTGAGGGGAGGGGGGGAGGTACTCCTTGGTTTCCAAAAGCTTCATTTGGTATATCCCACTCACTGCCAGGGCTGGGCTCATGCATTTCTGGAGTGCTTGCACATGCTAAAAAGCTATTCATGTATTCTTGAAGAGGGGGCTGCAATCTGAGGAAGGCAGGGATATAAACCTGTGCACAAAAATCATTTCATGTTTCTGCTTGCTTTCAGAGCTCCTGGGATCCAGTAACATTGCCAGATGTCACCTATGTGACCCCATGTGTGCATGTGAAAATAGTAGTTTTAATGACATTTATTTTGCCCTTTAGGGGGATGAGTTACCAGTATGTTTCACTGCAGAATAGGGTATTTCTTACTATAAACTATATATAGTTCTCTCCTGGTTTTATCTTGGGAAGCTACTCAAATTTATTTCATTTTCTTATTTTAAATTTAGACAGACTTAAGAGCCATTGGAAAGAAGTTCCTCCCCAGTGATATCAATGGTGGGAAATTGGAAAAGGTAATAAAACTTGCTGCTGTTATAATTGTAGTTGTCCACTTGGCTATTCAGCTATTCTCACTGATTAGATTGATTTGTGTCTATGTCTCATTGTATTCTTTGCCCTGTTCTCCACAGCCATGTTGTGAGCATCCACTCCTCAGAATTGCCTGACCATTATTTGAGGCCAGGTGTTTACCCCTTTTTGTTATCTGTCACCTTTTGGCAGTGACATAGCATGGGACAAGAGAAGCATGGGTGTGACTTTGAAGTGACTGGTGATATTCTCCCCTTTAAGCTAGTTTTAAGATAGCTATTTATTTTGCACAAAATATTCTGACATGAAACAAAAACAAGCCGCTTCATTTATATACCGCTTCATACCATCTAAGGAGTGTCTAAGCAGTTTACAACTGTAAGCTACTTGTCTCCAGCAATCTGGGTACTCATTTT
Source organism: Urosaurus nigricauda (assembly GCA_034509955.1). NCBI lineage: Eukaryota > Metazoa > Chordata > Lepidosauria > Squamata > Phrynosomatidae > Urosaurus > Urosaurus nigricauda. The sequence continues at coordinate 140,477,067 of JAOEGL010000003.1, read as the reverse complement.
AGCCACCTCGGAAGGATGCAAGCCTGAGTCGAGCTTGAGCCCTTTTTGCTGGTCTTGAACTCGCAACCTTATGTTTTTGAGCGAGTGGCTCCAGTACAGGCATTTAGCCACTGCGCCACCAGGGCAGTACAGGCATTTAACCACATGAGACTCCAGAGTAGCAACCTGTCGGTATCAATGAACTAAATATAATAGTTACCTATCTTTGGTAATTAAAAATGCGTGGGCTACTTTTCAAACAGACAGAGAAGCAGAATAGTACTTTACTGTTGTTTGTTTAACTGGTTTTGGTTTCTTGTTAAATAACAAACTTTTACAAACTTGGTAAGCAAAAAATATCTGAACTACTGATAAAGATTTTCAGCCATTTCCTAAATACATTGTAAAGATGTATTGCATCTGTGCTACAAAAAGCTCATATTTTCTTGCTGATGGTTTATCTTGTATTTTGGAGTTAACAAAATGATACCAAATCAGGAGTTTCAAATAATGGTTATACCACATACTTGAAGACACTATACTTGTTTTTATTTAAGTGTGTGTTGAAGTTTTCCATCATTTAATTGTGTAATCAAAATTTGGATGAATTTAGTTGCTCCATAAGTGTATTTCTCATACCTTATATAATTTTTTTTCTCTAAAGGACAAGGCTTGGGAAACAGCATATAGTTCTTCATGGAATTGAGAAGCATGAATTACAAACCTCGGCCACAAGATGGCTATGTTTGATTAAATTTGAAGAGAAATGTTGTATATATGTTGAATAATAGCAAACCTTACTGTGAATAGAGTTAAAACATTGCAAATTTGTAAATCATGTTCATTCAAAGATAAGGACATCTAATTTTTAGTGATTTGTCTGAACTGTTTACACATATTTGGAATTTATTTGAGTGATGTGCAATTAGCACTTTTCATTATATGTTTTGTTTATGTGGAGTAATTAATTAAGATGAACTATCAGTCTATCCTGCAAGAAACATATGTTTGGGTAGAAAGCTTAAGAGGTGGGGTAGTGAATTTATTTTTTCCACTTCATCACAGAGTCTAATGATTATATAGTATCTGAGTTCAGAAATTATACTTTGGATTATATTTTAATGTGGTGAGTGCTAAAGTAAGAATATTAAGATATGAAATTAACTGGTTGAAGCAGAACATAACTGGATGAGTCCATGGGGAGGGCAGGAGAAAGATTTCGTAGGTCCAAAACACTACAGAAGTAATCCAGTTTGAAACTGCTTTAACTGCCCTGACTCAAAGCTAGGGAATCCTGAGAATTGTAGTTTATTGTGACACCAGAGGTCTCTGGCAGAGAAAGCTAAATGTCTCACAAAATTACCCTTCCCAGAACTGCCAAGCAATGAGCCAGAGCAGTTAAAGTGGGGTCAAACTGGATTATTTCTGCAGTGTGTTTTGGACCAGGGAAGCTTTGGAATTGAGATAAATTACTAATTTACAGGTAGATTTTCCATTTTGAGTGGATAAAGATGAGTGCTTTTAAAATGAGTCCCATCCCATGATCAAAACAAATCTTTCGACATGCCCAAGAATTTGGGGTTTTTTTCCATAAAATTGTTGACTCTGTTTTCTCCTTTAGAATGCACACTTCAAATGCTTTAGAAAGCTTGCAGTTTGAAAGACAGTTCCTTCTTCCATGGTAAGAGGTACTGTTTGTGGGAGAGCCCAGATTCTCCTTCCATACACAGAACTGGGTGTACAGTTCTTTGAATCCTACCCAAGTACACAAAGATAGATTCAGAAATGTTTTATTATAACTGGGGAGTAGCTATAGCTGAGCAATACTGAGCCAGTTATAACCACAGATAGACAATACTTTATGCATTGTTGACAGTAAATTTTTTTCCCATCGATACAACAATACAACCCTGGGTTTTTTAGGCAATCGTTTCAAACGTCAGTGGGAATAAGGCTTTTTCTTTTCAGTCAAATGTATCTAGTTCCGTCTTGTTTATGTGACCCATGGATTGCTACCTTGGTGGCAGTTATTTGTGTGCCATATAAATGTTTGCTGGAAATGACAGACCAATTCTGATTATAAAGATATAGTAGTTGTTGGTGGATTTGGATGGAAACATTAACAACTCCTTATTGTCTAATAGAATGTCTGGACTTGACTTTGGAATGCTTGTGACCAATTGTGGGTTATCTTCTAAAGCATAAACATAATTGTTAGTCCCAACTAAAGTAGACCTATTAAACCAGTGATAGTTTAGTACCTCAGTATTGGTGTAGATTCTGCTGATTCAGTCATTCTACTCTAGTTGACACTAGCAATTGGATTGTAACCCAAGGGCTGCTTGGAATTTAGAAGACTTCATGTTTAATTTAATTTTGTTTTTTGAACTTTCATTTCAGAAAAGGTTTGAGAGTGCTACAAAACCAGTTTTTCACAAGATTTATTTTATGTTTCTGTCAAGAAACGCATAAAATCATTAGCTATAACAGTGCCTTTATTTATTTAACAAATGGCAACAACAAAGATAATAGATGTCGGAGGGGGTAGTGGTTACTTAATAGAGTCTACTCATGTTGTGATAGCACAAAATTAAACAAAGCAAATAATGCTAATACTTTTGTGCTTGGTCTTCACAGCTAGAAGGCCCATGTGTACTGCAGATCCAAAAAATTCGTAATATAGCTGCACCAAAGGACAATGAGGAATCTCAGGCTGCTCCCAGAATGCTGCGCTTGCAGATGACTGATGGACACACAAGCTGCACTGCAATAGAATATAAATACATGTCAAAAATAAGGTATACAACACTTATTTTTTCTTTAAATAGATTTAACCTAACATTACAACTTAGTCATCTCAAAACAGAGTGAAATATGTAAAACATTAATTTTATAAGATATTTTGAAGGTGAAATTTTGTTTCTGAAATTAGGAAGACATTTTCCTGCATGAAATCTTTTGACAAGCTTTACAACCTTTTTTAAAAAAATTCTGATACGTTTTCTCAAAGCATAACGAGGGCCAAGATTTTCCATATCATGTAGTGTTCCTTGGTTTCCCTGTACAGAAGATACAGAGGTACATTGTAACAGTATAAACTTTTATTAAAAATGAATTTAAGCAGCCTTAGGATCATACGTTAAATGTACCTATAATTGTTTAGATTCCTGTAGCAACTTTCTGACAATGTTTATCGTATCCATTCAGATAATTGGCTGGAGCTTGATGTAAGGCACTAACAATAAGTCCATCTGGCAAACTAACATAGTTGGACATGTGAAATGAAGTGAATTTCATAAGGGCTAATGGATTGGGTTTGTGAAATGAAGTTACACTGTTTTCATAAAGGCTACTGGAATAGGACTGGCATTAGCTGATACTTATTTTTTCTAAGGATGTGCAGAAAGAAACATTGAATGTGGATAAGCATGGAAGTGGCTTATAAATTATTATTTGAGGAAGAGGGATTGTTAAATAAGAAATTTTGGCACATTTGCATTAGCAGTTTTTGATTTTCTTAAGTATCACCATACTTGTTTTATGTGAGAGTTTTGTTATCCTATTAACCATTACTCCTTTTGCTCACACCACCATAGTGCAGGTGAGCTGTATAGGTGGTTCATAAATACAGACTACAACTGAAGTAGTTGGAAGAACTGGGTGAAGGGAAAATAGTATACCAGTCCTTGCCTTTATGCAAAGGGATCTTGTAGCATTATTAAGACTTAAAGAAACTTAAAGAAACAATCTGGTGGCATGAGCTTTGGTAGACTTGAGCCTGCTTCCTCAAATATGTGAGAAAGAAGTAGGCTTCTTTTTTTCATTTAGTATGAAAAGTGCTACAAGGTCCCTTTGCCTATTGATTTTCCAAACTGGGGGAAATAAAGCACTGGCCAAATAAAGTGGCTTCTAACTGCTTTGAAACCTGACTGTTTAGACGATACACAAGGTGAGAGTGGGTGGGAAGCAAAACAAACCCATGCCCCAGAACCTAAAACTGGAGCAAAAAGAAACTCCAAGTTACTCCAACTCAAGGTGGAAAATGCTCGTCATCACACAGGCAAATAAATAGCCTGACGCCAGTACGGCACTGCAGTAAAACAAAAACGTGATCGCCAATAATGCAATGGATGTAATTACAGTTGGACCTCCACATTTGCGGGGATCTATTCTGGACCCCCACGGATAACAAGATCCATGTATGCTCAAGCCCCACTAAAATTAATGGTGGCATGGTGTGCATGCATCTGTTGGCACAGTTGTGCATGCACTGCCATTAAGCAAAAGAGGATGGTTAAACCAGCGGGTGGCAAGTCTGCTGATAAGGACAGCTGACTGTACAATATACCCAACCAGACAGTCCAACAGGAGCACGGGGTGAAGGAGAGGGTGAAGGAAGCATGTATTGGGCCCCTGCATGATTGTGCTTTGCCAATGTATCACTGGGTACACTGATGCACCAATGCATTGTATAGGTAGTGCATTGCATGTGGAACTGTTTGGCCACCGCATGGCCGGGCATCCAGTGGAATGACATCTGCATGGGAAAAGGGAGTTAATTGTGTTACAAGCAATGTGTTTTGTGCAGTGGTCTACATGTGTGGTGGGGAGGCAACCAAAAAACCCACACAGTGTGGCTGGACACCACATGGTGTGGACAGACTGTGGGTGTTCAGTCCACCTTTGGAGTGGGAGGTAAGGACAGTGAGGTTTCAACCCACTTCCAGAAAACCTAGGATCCAGCTGCTTTTTCCTGCCTGTCTGCTCTAGTCCTAACATGGCTATATATTTGGATCCTTGTCTTTAAGCATGCCAACCGAAAAGTAGAAGTTTGCTATCACGGGGCTTCATCTCTCTACTTGAAATTCTTTGTCCCACTGGAAGTAGCTCTCAAGTAAAATCCATTGACCCACGAATCCATTGTCCCAGTGGGATAATGGATTCTACAAGCAGAGAGATGGGGCAGCCATGGGAAGCCCTCTGAGCCTTGTGATAGCAAAGTTTTACATGAAAAACTTTGAAAAGCAAGCCCTGGAAACAGCATCAAAAAAGCCCACAACATGGTTCAAATATGTGGACGACACTTTCACCATCTGGAGCCATGGAGAAGAAGATCTGGCTGTGTTTCTGGGCCATCTGAACAGTATCCACCCAAACATCTAATTCACGATGGACAAAGAAAAGGAAGGAACATTGCCATTCTTGGATATCCTGGTCATCCACAATCCGAAACAACACAATATACAGAAAACCTACACACATTGCCATTCTTGGATATCCTGGTCATCCACAATCCGAAGCAACACAATATACAGAAAACCTACACACACGGACAGATACCTACACAAGAAGTCCAACCATCACTCAGGACAAAAAAGAAGCACAATAAAAACACTGGTAGACCAGGGAAAAAGGATATGTGAACCCCACTTCCTGGAAAGTGAATTGAAGTATCTAGATTGGACTCTACAGGCTAATGGTTACTTCAGTTCAGATATCAGAAGGGCGCCAGAGGAGTGCCATAGGAGTGAAGACAAAGAATCACCCAAAGGGAAGGTATTTTTACTATACATCAGAGGAGTCACAGACATAATAGGGAAACTGGTGAGGAAACACAACATCCAAATGATTACATATCAACCAAGAAAATACAGCAAATGCTGCCCTCAGCTAAGGACAGGAGAGCCGCAGAAGTGTACCACATGCCATGAAGCTGTGGACAAGTCTACATAGGGACCACCAAACGCAGTGTCCAAACGTGAATCAAGGAATATGAGAAACACTGCAGAATGGGTCAGCCAGAAAAGTCAGCAGTAGCAGAACACGTTATAAACCATCCTGGGCATAAAATGCTATTGGAAAACACTGAAATTCTGGACCATGCCAACAGTTATCAGCTCAAAATGCTTCTACAGAAAACAAGAAACCTTTAAAGTTAGCAAAGTTTGGCTACCAGTCCTGAAAAACGGCAAAATGAAGACCCAGCAGGGGCAAATGAAAACCACTCAGTGTCAGGGTTTTTTCCCAGAAGACAATAGATCACTAATTAAATAGACACCCTGAGGGCCTTGCCATTCAACAACAGACTAAAATACAGATTAACATGTAAATCACTTCCTCTCAACCAAGGGTCACACTATATACCCCACTCACTATCATGCCAACATTCTCTGAAGATGCAAGCTACAGATGCTGGCAAAATGTCAGGCATAAACTCTTCCAGAACATGGCCACATAGCCCAAAAACCCCACTAAAAACTATGTGCAAAATGTTGTCATAATTCCACATATTTCTTGTGGCATTCCTCTTTTTGGGATAAGAATTAATTCACACCCAAGTAATGCTGAGTTTGAACATGACTTTTGAAGTGATTGAGAGTTGATTTTGTTAATTTATTCTGTCAGTATGATGGATGAGAATACCAGCTGAAAACTGACAGCATAATGATTGATATTTTGTAGATGCTGCAGCCGTGAAACTGCAATTTATGTTTACCTTTTTTGACACTGAACAATGGATACACTTGATAAAAAGTGTAGAGTAAAACATGTTTTCAAGGAGTGCTGTCAGAAGGAATCTTCTTGCATAAAGTGATAGTAGATGGGTTATACCATTTTCTCTTGTCTTTTAGATACATCTTAAAATACAGTTTGGTATAACTGCAGTGAGTTCTTTCTGATGAGAATATAAAATATTACTTTGCAGATATTTTATGTTTAAACTCAACATAGTGCTGGAAAAGTGCTATAACAAGTCAGTGTTAGAAAAGTTAAGTAACAGATAATCCATATACATGATTTAAAATTTAGTGTATGTAAGTGTATGTAAGATGATTCATCATAACTGAATACTTCTCTTGAATACTTTCCTTACATTTAGCCTGAACACTCCTCCTGGAACCAAAATTAAATTGTTGGGAATTGTGGAAGTGAAAAATGGTTTACTTCTACTGGATGAGAACAACACAGTAATTCTTGGAGGTGAAGTGGAACATCTTATAGAAAAGTGGGAGTTACAAAGGGTGAGGTAACATGATGCTTTTCTACCTTAAGCTGAACGTTAAACTTCAGATTGCTTTTTAGATATATTGAAACAATGATATATTGTGGTACAGGAAAAACAAAGAAAAACCTACCAATTATTAAAAAACATATTGCATGACCACAAATACAATGAAACCAATGCTAAACACAAGGTCCAGATAACACATTAATTAAAGTGATATATTCAAAATTAAAATACCTGGGAAAAGCAATACTGAATCACAGATAATAGCTATACAGGTTGACTCTCCCTTGTCTGAAATGCTTGGGGCCAGATGTGTTTTGGATTTTGGATATACAGTGGCTCCTCCTTATCTGTGGACTTGCCATCCGTGGATTCAAGCATCATGGCAAGGTGGGCTCAAGAGAGGGGATCTGGGTGCTGGGCTCTTCTGCTTCTTGGATGCCTGGAAAAGAGAGGTGGAGGAAGAGGAGGGAGGGATGGTGGCCTGCTGGCTTCAGGGCAGGTGGCTCCAGAAGGAGCAGGCATTGAGGGGCTGATCTTCTCCCCCTCCCCCTCCTCCTCCTGTCTGGGCAGGCCTGGGCTGGTCAGTTGGTCACTCCCCACAAGCTGGCTGGCCATATATCACACTCCCCTGACAGACAGAGAGAGATGCCACTCTCTCTCCCTTCTGTGAAGAGATGAGTGGAGTCCCCACAATCTCTCATTCTTTCTTGCCTTCCTTCTCTCCTCCTCCTCTACCTCAGCTTTTGCCTCTCTGGGGAAAGGGACTAGAGACCTCCCTCCCCGCCTCTCCCTCTGTCCAGGGATGCCTCCACCTTCCTTCCTTCCTTCCTTCCTTCCTTCCTTCCTTCCTTCTGCTACTGGAGGGGCTCCTGGCTAAGGGAGGACACACCCCCTCCAGGTAGGACACATCCTTTTTGCACCATGGGCTTTTGGAATATTTTCTCATATATAATAATTTGTCATGACAATGAAACATAAATTCATTTATGTTTTGTATACACTTTATAAGTATCACATAATATCTTTAATAATTTTTGCATGAAACAGTGTTTGTGAACCATCAGAAAACACAGGTGTGACTATCTCAACCACTCGTGGACGATTTTAGAGTATTTTGCGATTTTGGATATGGGATACTCAGTCTGCATAAAAATCCTTGTATAGCAGAAGGATAGCCAGAAATATACAAGTACAAACAATGTGATAATGTAGAAATGAAATAAAATAATATCACCATATCAAGTGTTCTGAAATATGCAAATACAACATATTGATATTCCCATCAGTTGAATAGTTCAATAGTACATGGGTATATAACAACAAATAATACTGTGAGGAAGATATGAAACAGTGCCCCTGATATGAAACAGTGAGTCATCCTGGGTTTATGTTATCATTTCAAGCCTTCAGTATGATGATAAATATCAGTTGTTGGGAAAAAAAAAGTTGTCAAACAGCTTAAGTTCCTTCCTGATATAGAACCTGACCTCATGAAAGACAAGCTTTCTTCAGTGTAATGATAAATATCAGGTGTTCAGAAAAGTAGTTGAGTATCATAGTTTTGCTGCCAAAAACCCACACCTGTGAATAATATTATAATAATGCATTCCATGGTAGAAATAAATATGTTTATTGGCCTGATCTAGAAGCCAGTTTAATTCAAGGCAGAAGACAACACATGACCTGCAGTCTATGCCAGCCGGGCTTGTTTCTGTGATTTCAAAACTGTTGCTGCTCTTGCAAACCTCCAGGAGCAAGAATTTTTCTCTAAATCAAGACAGACATGTTTTAAAGATAAGCATTTTTCATAAACCAGAAATGAACTTTCAGTCATTTTTGTTTTTGTAAAAACAGTTTTATATATAAAAAAAACTTGAGAGGAAGTGAAGCTTGCAGCAGATGCCAGGGATGGCCAAATTGACACCTTGAGCTGCCATAGTTGTTCTTCTATGATCTTTTGTCATAGATGGCCTTTGAAACTTCAGATGCAACACCCGTTTATTATTGAAAAATGGGGATAATTGGATTAAGTTTTTTTTCCGTTTAGAATAGTGTCTAAAATGGTTAATATAAGGCTTAAATATTACTCCCCCACACATTATTTCTATGTGTACTATATATACAGCTCTGTGTACAGTATGCCACATCACTTGGCTCTGTGGAGGAGTGGAAGAGGCAAAATATTTTTTTCTTTTAATTATGTTGGTTATTTCTTCTGTTCTTATTGTGTTTTAATTTTTTTAAAGGCCTTCTCCCACAAACCCACAAAATTAAAACTAGCCCTTTGTGTTCCCTACAGTTCCAAATCTTGTAGATCCATCTGTAATGAAACAATTAAAGATTTAAGAGTAAATTTCAATTTTTTTGAATAAGCGTTACTTTTGATATATCAAGCATAATAATTTTATGCCAAAAAATTATGGTACATATAATATTGGGTTTTTGTTCCTAAAGTAACAAAGGTGAGTTTGAATCTGCAAAGAGAAATAATACAGATTTACCATTTTAAAAATATATATACTGTTTTTATATGTTAAAAATCATACACCCCCCCCCCCATCGCTTGAGAATTTCTGGAAATAATAATAATAATAATAAACTTTATTTTTATACTGCCCTTCCAGCGATCAGGGCGGTGTACAACATTATTCCATCTCTAATAGATAGTAATAAGCTAGACATATGATTTTGTTCAACGTAACGTGAAACAATCACTAAACACCCAGCCAAGAGAATTAAATGAAGTAACTACAGCTGAGTACAAGTGATTCTGTAATTATATTTCTGGAGCACATTGCCTATGCAGGGAGGTTGCAGGTTAAATTAATGCTTCTGATAAAAGTGACTTTGGGCTATCCATTCTCCCTTAGGCTCAACATCTTCCAAGTCAGTAATATGGGGATAATATTTAGTAGGATGAGATAATATATGTTGAATTGTATGAATATTCAAAATCCAATCATGATCAACGGATGAAGAGTGGAATGCATGAAAGCTATTTATCCTAGAAAGGCAATTCAGTAATTAATTTAAACAAAACTCATTCACTGGGTTAGTAGCATTCTCTTTTCCTCTAATTTAATGCCTACACACCTGTTGTTCACAGACAACAATAATCCAATTTAGTGGTGAAATCTAGCCTACGATTTGCAACCCTCATACTGTTGGTTTGTCTTTTCTAGAAAAAAAAAAGAATGGGATGGTGGCGAAGCAAACCTCGTCTTAAAAATGTTTGTTAGTGGAGTGACAAGCCAGGAGCCCTGGTTTGGACTCAGTACTAAGCATTTGCTACATGATCAGTTTTTGGTTATTATAAACACTTCCATGTGAAGAGAAGTGAAATAGTCACTGTGTATCTTGCACATAAGAAATCAGCCAGAATCCTCTGTAGTTCTGGCTTATTAAATGAGGCCTGTGTCTTCTGCTACTTAAACAGTTGAGATGGGGGAAGTATTATTAAATTTCTATTTAACACTAGCCTCTGTTCTTTGACAATTGCCTTTGGATGACTATATCCCCATGTGTTTTAGAGTTACCAAGGTATTAAACATAAAACAGTATTTTTGCTCTGTGTAGTCTTGTCATTCTAAATTTCACTGAATCCATGTCATGTTCTGTTGTAAAATGACATTATGGTTTTCTTCATAGACATGAGTTTTCAGCTTATGTCCACAAATCTGAAAATATGTACTCATTTTGGTTGCTTGGGAGGTCTTCATTTTCTCTTGAGTTGTTCCAAGTCTGATATGAAACATGGCTTTCACATCTGTGAGGAGGGTAGAACAGTTCTTGAGACATATGCATAGAACATCTGTGGCCCAAATAAGTCTCATGAATAAGTTGGTAGGTGCAGGGAATGGTAGGTAGGAGGGGGAAAAACTTTCTCATACCTCTTACTGCAGTGTTGAATAGATGCCAAATCCTTGCTGTACAGGTTTTTTTTTCTTGCCAGTTAATGAAAACATTGCTTCATTTTACAGAGCTTATCAAAACACAACAGAAGTAACATAGGAACAGAAGGTGGCCCTCCTCCCTTTGTGCCTTTTGGGCAGGTATGATAGACTTTTTAATATACTTCAACCTTTGTAATATTACTTTTAAACTAATACTAGTTTCAGTTACATTAGTTTCAAAATAATACTACTTTGAAGCAATAGTAATTATTGCTGCTTTCTTTTTAACCCACTTTTTATCCTAGAATATCATGCAGTATGAAAGGTATAAACCAAACTAAAAATGCCACAATATCATGCAGTTCAGAACTGTAAAAATGGACCCTATACAATGTATACTTTCTCACAGAACAAGACACAGTTTAGAATCCCACTGTAATATCTGTGTATGTCTCTTCACAATACAAATACCACAGAGTTCTGCTCCCGTAGCCTCACACACAGCATTGGCTTTCCTCTGTTTACACTCCTTGTGGAAGAAGTGGGTGCATGCTGCCATTTTCTCCTCCAGGTGGCAACATTTTTTCCTATTCTGCTGTTCTCAAACTACAGACCCCTGATCCACCTTGATTTTGGCTGGCTTCTTATTACTACCATACACCTCCTACCTCCCAGTGAGAGAGTGTGTCCTCCTCTAATAGCATGGCTGGGTGCTGGAAGCATTAAAACATTAAGTGGACATCCCTATGAGCCCATCAGAGTAATCTGCTTCTCCACTCCAGTCCTTTAGATAGGGCTTTTTTCTTCTTCTTCAGTATATTATGATTTGATTATATAATGTGAACAATGCAGTTGATGATATGTGTATTAAAAATGCTTTTACATTACCAGAAATGTGCATCTCAGCTACAAGTGGACAGCAGGGAGCTTGATCGGAGAAAAACTCTGCAAGTTACAAGTGTGGCTAAACCTGCTGGAGACAATGATGAATTTGAAAAACAAAGAACAGCTGCTATTGCAGAAGTAGCAAAAAGCAAGGAGGTAAGAATGAATGCTTGCATCAGTATTTAAGGTTTTTCCTTCTTCTTTTGGAAGAGTGTGTGTGGTGGATCTATGTGTGCATTTTCGTCACTTGGTATATGTGAAAGACCTGCCAAGGTAGCTGCTACAATCCAGCAAGGGAAGTTATCCAGGGGAGAGGAAGACAGTTTCTAAAGCAATTCAGAAGTTTGGTTTTATTATTATTATTAATTTTATTTATATAGTGCTGTAAATTTACACAGTGCTGTACATATAATCGTGAATTAGACAGATCCCTGCCCTCAGGCTTACAGTCTAAAAGAGACAACACAAAGAGAGAAGGGAAAGATGGTGGGAAGGGAATGAGGTCCAGTGGTTCTTCTCTCTCTCTGAGGCCAGCACCAAGGCAGATGGACTGGAGGGAGGGCACGGCTTCTTAATACATAGTTATAAGGAGGCATCCTGGGGCAGATGACACAATCCTGGGAACACTTCCCTAAACAATATAGTCTTTAACTTACTTTTGAACCTGGTTAGAGAAGTGATGAGGCATATATGTGGGGGAAGAAGGTTCCAGGAGTGCGAGGCAGCAAGTGAGAAGGGACGAATCCAGGACAGGGCAGTGGAAATCCTCGGCTGGGACAGGAGACCTTGACTACCAGAACGGAGAATACGAAAAGGAGTGTGAGGAGAAAGAAGTTCAGACAAGTAAGGAGGGGCCAGTCCGTGGAGGGCTTTGAAAATCAATAGCAAAAGCTTGTACTGGATGTGGAAGGGGAAGGAGAGCCAGTGAAGGGAGGATAAAAGAGGAGAAACATGGTCAAAGCGGCGAGTGGATGTGATAATACGTGCAGCTGAGTTCTGGACAGAGATTAAAGGATGGAGGTGAGAGACAGGAAGCCCTGTCAGAAGAAGGTTACAGTAATCTAGTCGGAAATCTAGGTACGGATAGTAATCTAGTTATGGAGAAGTATAGAGAAGAAAATCATCCAATAAACCTGGAAATACGTGTTTACACATGAACTTTAACACAAAATGTATTTGTTCTTGAAAAATGTGTTTCAATGTAATTTTGCCTTAATACTTCTTTTACTAAGGAGAGAAAATAAGGAGGGCATTGGATTGTTCAGGCAACACACACACACCAGCTAAAGAAACATCCAAAAAATTATAATTTATATGTGTGCTGAAAAATTGACAATGTGTTGGTTAACTCTAGTGTGTATTATTTAACCAATATATGTGATCTGGCTTCTTAAATAGATTAAATGAAAATTTGTTGGACTGTATGAAGGCAACCAGCTTAGCTACCGTATATACTCATCTATAAGTCAAAAAATTTAAGCCCAAAAATGGGCTCCAAAATCCTAGCTAGATGTATAAACTGGTCAGCACAGTAATACTTCTCTGTGAGCCTTGGGAATGCTGTGGAGAAGGGAGGGAGGAACGAAAGGAGAGAAATCAAAGCTCTCTCTCTCTCTTTTGCAAGCCATCAGCCTTGGGGAAAGTTGTGGGAAAAGGAGGGAAAATAGAGGTCTGTGCCTCCCTTTTTGCAAGCCAGCAGCCTTGGGGAAAGTTGTGAGGAAGGGAGGGAAATTGGATATCTGTGATCCCCCTTTTTGCAAGCCCTCAGCCTTGGGGAAGGTTGTGGGGAAGGGAGGGAAATTGGAGGTTTGGGTCCACATTTTGCATGCCCAGACCATGACCCTTGGGAGAGGTCCAGAGGGGGAGAAGGAGGGAGCAAAGTGGTGTTTTGTTTTTCTCCATTTAGATCCTTTGTTAAATGCCCCTGAATTTGATCCTCGACTTATCCACGGGTCATATTCATGATTTTGCCCCCAAAACTTGTCCTCTATTTATACATGAGGTCAACTTATACACAAGTATATATGGAAATAAAAATTTACTAAATAGCATACACAGAAATTCAAGTATTCAAAGCTGTATTGATTGCAACTGAGGTTAACCTGTGTAATGTGTGGTAATGTTATTTTTTATTACTGTTTCTATTTAATTTATTTCTTAAATAATTCTAAACTTCTACTTCCCATTAAATTTTATGGCATTGACACAGGAAAGGATAAGTGACTGTAGCTAAGCTTTGTTTCCAATTATATTAAAATGTGATGTTTTCAGACTGAGCTTTTCATTTATATGAATAGAGCTGGACAGGAATAACACTGAAACACTATTTCTCTTATCTAAAGACCAAGACATTTGGAGGCGGTGGTAGCAGTACCCGAAGTAATCTCTGTGTGAATTCAGGAGGGAATCGAAGCAGAGAAATATTCCAGAGAGAGAAATTGAAATCTGAAGGGAAAAATGAAGGTGTCTATCGAGAACTGGTAAGACTTAGGATCTTAAACATTTAAAGAGTATTTTCTGTGAAGACTGAAAGATCTTTAGTATGTTATTTTTAAGCTTGTGTAGAGGAATAGAGGCACTTTAGTGCAAATTTGCTGTGGCCATTGCTTTTCTAGATGGCCTGAAGAAAGTCACTATCATTCTCCGCAGTTTCTGCAATGAAAATATAATTACAGATGTTAAAGAGATGTAGCTCTTCTTTTTAAACCAGACACTTGTCATGTAGTCTTACTATAGGGTGGTAATGGTGAACCTTTTCGAGACTGGGTGGCACCACGTGCCAGGGGTGGGTCTTCTGCCTCCCATGGGTGGGGCTTCCACCTTCCACAGGCAGGGCTTCCAGGGGAAAACCCAAGGCACACTCTCTCAAATGCAGACTGGCAATAGCAAACCCTCCCTGATAAAATTTGCCTAGAAAACCCCATGATACTTTCACCTTAGGGTTGCAAGTAAAAACTAGGAAAGTGCTCTCTCTCTCTCTCTCTTTCTCTCTCTCTTTCTCTCTCTCTTTCTCTCTCTCTCTCTCTCACACACACACACACAAAATACAAATTATCTCAAACTCAGACTGGCAATAGCAAACCCTCCCCTGATAAAATTTGCCCAGAAAGCCCTTGGCACTCACTCTCACCCACGCTTCCTGTCCATGGCTGCCGCTTCTTCCTCCTACCTCTCTTCTGGCTCTCACTGGCAGGCAGGCAAGTGCCTTGCAGACACACAAAAGAAAAACAGCAACAAGAACCATTAAAAAAGTAAACAAGGTGCACAACTACAACTACAAATGGAATACAGGGAACCCTGAAGACCAGGGCTCGAATCCCAGGTTGGCCATGGAAACCCACTGGGTAACCTTGGGCAAGTCACACTCTCTCAGCCTCAGAGGAAGATAACCAAGATAATCTTGTGATAGGTTCCCCTTAGGGTCGCCATAAGTTGGAAACGACTTGAAGACATACATACATATACTTGCACACACCTAAGTCACACTCTCTCAGCCACAGAGAAGGGCAATGGCAAACTCCTTCTGAACAAAGCTTGCCAATAAAACCGCCTGATAAAACAACTTGTAGGCCCACAACACAGGAGATGTCCAACCCTTGGGAAGAGTTGTTCCAAGAGGGATGGCTGCCACCCAGCCTCCTCAGAGGTCCTGTTGGACAGAGACACCTTGGGGCAAGGGGCGGGGGGGGGGGGGAGAAAATCAGGGTCCCTTTAGTCCCTGGAAGCCTCCTGCCCCGAGGCAGCATGTTCACCAGAACTGATGGAGAGATTGGGGCTCTGCTCCATCTCTATCCAGGGCCTGAAGGTGCCTGCTTTATTTCCCCAGCAGTAGGAAGCCCCTCCTAGCCAAGGCAGGCCCCAGAAAGCCCTCCATGCTCCAGCATTGCTCCCCCGTCCCCCAGAGGGGAGAAAAAGAGGAGGAGGAGGACAAGAAAGAAGGTGAAGAAGGAGAAAAGAAGCAGAGGAGGAGAAGGAAAAGAAAGAGGAGAAGAATGAGAAAGAAAAGGGAAAGAAGAGAAGAGAAAAAAGAATGAGAAGGAGAGGAGGAGGAGGAGGAAGAGAAAGAGAAAGAGAAGGGGAGGAGGAGGGCTAAGCAAGAGAGGACAGCAGAACCATGCGAGATGAGGGGGAACTGGTCATGGCAAATCCATCTCTGAAAAAATGCGCCAAAAAAACTTCAGGATAGGGTCACCTTGGTCCAAAATGACTTAAAGGCACACAACAACAACAACAACGGAAAAGAGCATCTGGAGCTTGGCTTCAAGAAACACCATTTCCTTACTCAAGGCAATGGGAACTGGGCTTAAGAAAGCAACTGGGGAGGGGGGTTCAACTAAGCGGATGATAAGAGCCCTTGGTTACAACCCTGGAGACCAGGCAGCCAAGCCCGCTTTGCCATGGAAACCCACTTAATAAGCTTGGGCAAATCACACTCTCTCAAACCCCCTCTAACAAAATTTGCCAAGAAAACCCCTTAGGATCAGCATAAGTTGGAAATGACTTGAAGGAATACACACCTTGAAGGACAGATGATCCCCTCAGGTGAGACGGGGAGAGGAGAGAAGGCCTGGGGCAGTTGGTCACCAGGCTCTCCTCTTCCTTTCCTCATCCTTCAAGGCCAGGGGGCAGCAGCACTATGGGCCCCCAGCACCTCGGCCATCCTCCCAGCCAAGGCCAGGGTGAGCTGAACTCCGCGGAAAGCCTCTTCCACTACATTCAGTGTCTCTGGGCAAGGGATTCTCGGCAGCTGCAATGGCCTTGGTGAGCCAGGCGTGCATGCACACCATTGGCCCTACTGCACATGTGGGGCCCAAAATGGATTGCCCAGTTATCCTCTAAAATGGTGGCAAATTTGTAGAAGAACAATTTTTTTAAAGTTTAAAATAAAAATAAAATGGCAGCACGGGTCGTCCTTGTGTGCCCGAATGGGCACGTGTGTCATTTGTTTGCCAACATGGCTATGGGGGAGGGGGAAGCAATATTGGACAATATAGTAGATAGGATTGGACACAACCAAAAATTTGCAAAACCAAAAAACCAAAACAACAAACAAACAAAAAAAGAACCAAAACAAAACCCCACACATTATGGCTCAACATCTCAGTGGCAACATTTTAGCTTGATCCATATGAAAATTTTAGTTATTCTTTAAATTTAATTCTTCAAAATGAATACAAATTATATCAGTAATGCTTCAACAACATATATCTTTCTTGTCATCTGTATGTAAACTGATTTATATTGTAATTTATTAGTAACATTCACTTTAAAATTAAATATTTTTCTGGAGTATATTGTATTCTGTGATTTGCTTTTCTCTCGTACAGGTTGATGAAAAGGCTCTCAAACACATAACGGAAATGGGTTTCAGCAAGGAAGCAGCAAGACAGGCATTAATGGATAATAGCAACAACCTTGAAGCTTCATTAAATTTTCTTCTGAACAGCAATAAGCAAACGACTGTTCAAGGACCACCCATTAGAGGTACAAATTGAAAGGCTATCTTACAGAAGCATTTGCATCAGGACAAATTACCTTGAACTACCGCTAAACTGGTGATTTTCTCTGAAAAACGTTAACGGGATTGTCACCTGAAATCCCCTTCTGATTAGCACTGCTGTTGCTGGGCCAGAACAAGTGCTCCCTGGCCTAATTTTATATTTTTGTGCAGAAGGAGATTAAAAGATAGAGAAAGAAGGGTGAGGAGGAGCCAGAGCAAAAGTATAGGATTGCCCATTGCAAACTGTCTGTTCTCACATATGTCAAGAGTGAAGATGAGGTAGAAGATGAGAGACAGAAATGAATGACCTAAAGAGAAAAAGGGGAGCACTTAGCAAGGTGGGGTGAGAATGTGTATCCTAGTAGGTTACCCTGGAAGACTGGCCCTCATTAGATAAAAAGGGTCGTATTATGTCATTGTGGTTGTGCAACTCTTACTGTGAAAGCAGGTTTTTTGAAGGGGCTAGTTGGAACTTGTGCCATCTGATATCCAGTACTTCTTTGCACAAACAACACCCTCCCTCCCCTTCTCCATTTGTTTGAGCCTAGTAACTTGTTGCACATGTTTGTCTCTAGCAGGGGCTAACAGAGGAAAGAGGAATAATGTTGCCACTGCCTGGCCAGCCACCCTCTATGCAGAAGTGGTAGTTGTTCAAAGCTGATGCTGTTACACACACACACACACACACACACACAATTTAAACAGAAGATGTCTTAAATTATACTCTGAAAATGTTATATTTGTCTTTAGTCTAATATATGAAAGACCTTACATAAGCTTCATTAACATAGCACAAAGACCTTACATATGTTTCATTAGCATAGCTTGTTATAGGGGGAGGAGGCAGAGAAAGGGAGACGTTTCTTCACTATGGAGTGTTAGTGCCATTCATCAACTTCTCAATTGCATTCTGGCCCATTTTATATCAGCTTTGGCTTGTTTTATGATGAACTGGCTTTTCGTGATTTCTATTCATCTTAGCTAGTTGTTAACTGTACTTTGATTCTAATGTGAACATGTACTGTGAACTCCTACTTCATTTTCATAGTTGGAAAGTATCAAACTCAGATAAATGGCATCATGCTGGAGGTCATAGTCACTGTTTTTGGGGTAAACTAGGAATTCTGTTATTGTTAGATACTATGTATATGAGATAAATAATTCACTTAGCGTTTTTCACGGACATAAGCTAAACAGCTCATTTTAACAGTCATAGAGCCAACATTATTGCTGTAGTCGCTATTGAATTAAGGCAGTACTTTCTTCCAGGAGGTAACTTTTATATTTATTTCACTTAATGATATATTGAATAATGCTATAGGGAAGTTGTCATATGACATGAGATCTAGTGATATTTTTAGGCATTTATTGAATTTCCTAATAACCATCTACATGATAAAGGAACTGTGATATGTCTAATATATTTTGAATTGGTTTACATGTAGGATTAGTTTATTTGCACATATTCAAATAAGATGTGTGATTCCTTTCCAGGGAAAGGAAAAGGCAGAGGCCGAATACGGCCTGAAGATGAAGAGGAATTGGGAAATGCCAGGCCATCTGCTCCAAGCACATTGTTTGATTTCTTGGAGTCTAAAATGGGTACTCTTGCAGTAGAAGGTACGTTGAAAGTCTTTGTTGTTACAAGAAAGCCCTGCTTATACATTTTCCACTGTTGTCTTGCATGGAT
This sequence comes from Urosaurus nigricauda, assembly GCA_034509955.1. Taxonomy (NCBI): domain Eukaryota; kingdom Metazoa; phylum Chordata; class Lepidosauria; order Squamata; family Phrynosomatidae; genus Urosaurus; species Urosaurus nigricauda. Next base: position 140,458,108 of record JAOEGL010000003.1, on the reverse strand, counting down.
GGGATGTGGTGAATTGATGAATCCAGTGTTAAAACTGCTGTCCTCACTATTATTCATTAATGACTTAATAATAGGGAATCCAATAATTTATTTCTTAAACATTTAGTATATCATCATGGAAATGTAGTACAACTCACCCATGCCATATGCAGGCTTGCCATACGCTGACTAAAGGTCACGCAGACAGCAAGCCCCAGCCCTCCTAATGGCACGTGTGCTCGCAGTACATAGGAGCGCACTGCCATTTAAATGAATGGGACTTGGTCCCACAGTATTTCCCTTACACAGGGGGTGGGAGGGGGTGGTGTGGCGTCCAGAACGGTAAAACAAGTTTGAGTAGTTTGAATGGAAATTTGATGAACCATTAAAACTAGAATAAAAAAGTTGGTTGGCTGCCAGGTTATCAACAAAAATGCTGGAAGATAATCGTGGTGTCTTATTTTGACCTGTCTCATATTTCCTTCCAATAATTTAGTTGCTGAAGCATTCCAGATAAAGTATCTTGCGATGGATGAAAAAATTTAAACAGGATAAAGGAGATAGCTAACATCTGGGATTCCCGCCTCAGCATCTTTGCCCTAATACATCTGTGAGGAATATAATGTCAAATGGCAGTAGAAGAATAAAAACTGGGGAGCAGCCAGTGAAATACAACAGAAAAAGTAGATAGGTTTTAGTAGGGTTGTCATATAAAATACACTCATCCCTCTATATTTGCAGCTTTCATATTTGCAGATTTGATTTTTCACAGATTTGATTAATATGTTCTCTCTAGAAATATCTAGGTCCTCCAGTGCAACTCTGTGGTCAACTTTAACTGAAAGACCTAGAGGTTCCTAGAGGGAACACTTTACTAGCCATTTGTAGCTCCTCCAGTGCGGTTCTGTGGTCAGTGTCTGTTGGACGTTGACTACAGAATTGCACTAGAGGACCTAAGGGATTTCTAGAATGATGTCTTCTTAGGTAAAAACATGGTGTTTTTATTGTTTGCAGTTTTTCCATATTCACGGGAGTCTTGGGCCCCTGACCCTAGTGAATGTGGAGGGACAAGTGTAAATAACATGGTTCCTGTAGTTTTAATGGTTGTGTAAAAGAGGGAGTTTCAGCAGGTGAAACTTGCATATTAAGTTCCTGCTGAAACTGCATCTTCTGTACAACCATTAAAATAACAGAAGCCCTGATACTTATTTCACCTTGCAACCTTATGTTTCAAGATGCTTAAAAGTCCAAATAGTTTCTCACAGTGGATATTTTAAGGGCTTTTAGAGGGCCACTTGAAATTAAAGACTGTAGAAATTTCTGAGCCTTGCTAGGAAATTTGTGAAGTTTTAACATTAGGTGGCCTCCTAAGGGAGGCCTTAAGAATGTGCATGGGTCAAAACAAATCAAAGTAAGAAAACTGAAACCTGTGTAGTGGCTAACAGGACACAATGTATTGCAGAACAGGTTGATGCCTTTGTGTTTTTCACATTCTCTGTAAAAAGGAGTTTATTGAGGAGGAAGTTAACAGCCAAATAACTGAAGAGAATCTGATGAAAACAATGTTGTGGTCAGTTAGCAGTGTTCAGAGTTTTATCCATAGTTAGAAAACAATGGATAGCAAGTCCATTGTGAAGTCAGTGAAGAGCACTTAGGGATGCCTTGGCTTTGCAAAATAATACAATTAAATCAGCATGGTCATGATAAAGATAAATTGTGGGAAGTTTTTTCAATTTTTTTTTTAAAAAAGATCAAGACAGTGGGCCATCAATTGCCTAGCCCTGCCATTTTTGTGATCATTGTGAGGCTAGCTATCTGCACCAGCAGTTTTCTGGTTTTGTGAAATGTAAATATTACTCTAAAATTAGTCATAAGATAATCTGGGTTCATGTCAAATGGAAGCTTAAGCATGCTCTCCAACAGCAATCTTAACTTGCTTATTTTTATACTCCTTGGAACCACATGGTAATGAAAATATATCACTGTCCAGGTTTCTTTGCCTCCTGCAGAGGAGGCTGTAGCTCTGTTCTTGTTAGGGTGAGGGATTATATTAGAGATTTCTGCGCTGAAAAATATGTTGAACACCAAACAAAAATTCATCAGTTATTAAAATCTCCCATAGTGCATTCATGTGTGTTAAAAGTAGTACTTGAAATGGATGAGTATACTGGTAAAACGGCTTATATGTTCTTCAACAGAAAATCTGATTAGTAAAATAGCTAGTTTGGAATAGTTCAGTTTTAAATATAGTATTTGCTTTTTGAACACCATAAACATACAATATCTGTGATAAGACATTCATCTTAAGTGCATGAGGTTTACCTAAAATAATCTAAGTGATGCCAAATTCTACAAGTTAAGAGCTACTTCAAATTTACCGTATATACTCGACTATGAGGGGGTATCCAAAAGTTTTTATGATCACTTTTTTAAAAAATTGACAGAAAGTTTGTTTTGATTTGTAGTTGTTAACTTACCTCTATGTAGTCACTATCTAGATTTATACATTTTTCCCAGCGTATCTTGACCCTCCAAATACTTGATATTGTAGAAGTCTGCAGATTGAGCTTGACAAGGATTTTACACTTTAGTCATTTCTGGCAGAGCCAGTCACAAAAATAAAGGACACAGTGAGTTGATTTTCTCAACAACGTGCACTTAGGGACCAATGATGACACTGACAAAATTTCATCAATATGCCATAATAAATTCTGGGTGATAATTATTACTTTATGATACACCCTCGTAAGGCACAATCTGCAGACTTCTACAATATCCGGTATTTGGAGGGAATACGCTGGGAAAAATGTATAAATCTAGATAGTGACTACATAGAGATAATATTAACAACTACAAATCAAAACAAACTTTCTGTCAAAATTTTTGAAAGGTGATCATTAAAACTTTTGGATAACCCCTTGTATAAGTGGATTTCATGTATAAGTCAAGGACAGGTTTTGGGACCAAAATTATGGATAAGTCAAGGGTAAAACTTAGAGGCACGAACAATTGATCTAAATGATGAAGCAATGGAAAACAATGCCAGAAAACTTACAAAATTCCAGCAGGCATGTTTGTGCTCATACTAAAGGCTGGATTTATTTATTTTATTTATTAGAGTATTTATACCCCGCCCTTCAGCCTTAAAGGCTATCAGAGCAGCTTACAATTATTATTTTTAATTAGACGGTTTCCTGCCCTAAGGTTTACACTCTAAAAAGACACGACACAAAAGGAGAAGGGAATGGTGGTATGGGAGGGGAGCTGGTCCACAGTTTTTCACACCCTCTGAGGCCTGGACCAAGGCAGATGGACTGGAGGGAGGGCTCATCCGCTTACCCTAGGCCAGGCCTGATGGAGCTGGCAGGCCTCTCTCTCCCTCTGATGATGTAGATGGCAAAGGGAGGGCTCATCCGCTTACTTTACTTTAACTTTTACTTTAATGAATAAGAGAATAGAGGGGTGGGTGGGTCAGTGAATCCAGGAGAGGTTATGCTCTTGCCTTTTGCCAGGTGACTATTCCTTTTTAAAATAAAAGTATAATACTTACATTGACCCATGGACAACACAACTGATTTTTGGGGTCAATTTTTTGACTAAAACTTCTAGACTTATACATGGGTATATACAGTATATATTACATATACTTCATATATATATATATATATATAGAGAGAGAGAGAGAGAGAGAGAGAGAGAGAAGCAGACAGACAGTATTTACTTGCTAATTAAAAATAATATGGTCTCTCATGGCAGAAGGGTCTGTAACTAGGGAGCAGCCACTGACAAAGCCTGTGTCTGTGTCCTTAACAAACACGCCTGTGAAGGTTGTACCAAAGGAAAGCATTCCCCTGAGGATCTTATAACCCAGAAAAGCTCATAGAGGGAGATACAGTCTTTCAAATAGTCTGGACCCAAGCAGTTTGCAAAAAAAGACAAAATCGCTTTAATATCTAAGAGATATTGGAAGGTATGGATATGCCCACAGTTGGCACTCCACATTTGTGGAGTCAACTTTTTCAGATTTGATTATTTGCAGATTTTGATTAATATGTCCTTTCTAGGAATCCCTAGCTTCTCTAGCACAATTCTGCTGGAAAGTTGACCATAGAGTTCCACTGGAAGACCTAGAGATTATGAGGAAAAACCACTTTTCGAGGCATTTTTGCTCCTCCAGTATAATTCTGCTGGAAGTTGATGCTAGAGTTGTGCTGGGGCACTTAGATGTTCATAGAGAAAACAATATAGGTCCTCCAGCATGATTCTATTGTCAGCTTCTGGCAGATGTTGACCACAAGGTTGCACTGGAGGACCTGGAGATTCCTAGAGAGGTGTAAAAGAATTGTGGGTTTTCCACATTCTTGACCCCCCACAAATGTGGAGAGACTTATGTAATTACTTAAAGTTGGCAAACGATCCAAAATGGAGCATTAACCTGGATAGTCAAAGCCTCAGATTTGTATCAATTTATACCAATTAATGCAATAAAGAAAAATCACAAAAGCTAGCATTTAATTTTACCAGCTGTAATAAAAGAACATTTTGGTTTAGAAATAAATAACAAAGGATCAAACCCCAGGGCTCTAAAAGCTGTTTTTTAATCCCCTTGGCTGAAATCTAAAAAAATATATATTTCATACCTGTTCATCTCATTTTGTAGCATCTAGTCTGCAGACTTGACATGATGCTGCACAATTTTTCAGTACATTATGGAACTATCTGGGCCTTCAATTGGCAGAACAGTTAGACCCCTTGCACTGACTGAGCTCAAAAATGTATTTTATATCTATATATTTTTAAATATTTTAGGTCTTTCACCCCCAGTTCCACAAAAAAGCAGAAGATTCTGCAGACATTGTTAATCTAAGGACATGGAGGTTTGCTGTTGTATGCTTTCAAGTCATTTCTGACTTATGGTGACCCTAAGTGGATTTCGTAGCCGAGTGGGGAATCAAACCTTTGTCTCCAGAGTCATAGCCCCACACTCAATCCAGTCATGGAGTTTGCTTGGGAAGATTTATTCATTGCCTTCACCTGAGGCTGAGAGCATGTGAAAGGTGTAAGGATAACTACTCAAATTTGGGGAATATTAGTTAGATCAATACAGCAATCAGGCTCCTTACAATGACCCTTTCTTTGGGACCTTGAATCCCACAGTGTTTACGGAGTGATCAATGATCCCAGGTTTAGACAGAAAGGCAAAGTCTTTGGATTTTAAGCTAGTTTATTGATGTACAGGTAGACATACTCTTACACGCACATTCACACATGCAATCGCACAAGACTAATAGTAGAAAGGGAGGAAATGTGGAGAAGAAAAGAACAGGCCTTCTAATGGTAAAATACTCATCTGAGACGGCTCTTCAGAATCCAGGCTGATGCAGCAACACAATGAAGGGAAGTAGGGAGAGGGAGCTGAGGAAAGGGAAAAGGTAACAGTAAAGGAGGGGGGTTGGAACTGCATAGAACCCCAAATGGAGTCTCCAAGGTAGAACATCGAACAAAGAAATGGTAGAGTTTAAGTAGGCTTCTAGTCACGTCCTCAGCAGATTATTGTCCTACATCAAAGCAAGACCAAATTTACACATCACTTGATCTATAGGAAGCCTCCTCGATGGGAAAGACACTTGATACTGGAATATATTGTATCTGCTAAGTGTCACAAAGTCATAAATCTGTCCCAAAGGTGCCAAACATTCTTTCCTGTTTGGCAACTCCCAACTGGGCTATGCTGCGAACATGGTCTCTCAGCTCTTAGGTTATGGCAGACTGGGGACCTAATGCCCTCTGCCAGGGTCATCAGGAAAAGTGCCTGCTTCCCAGGAATATTTAGGCTCACATAGATTCAAGCAATGCAAAAGGGGAAACGTGAGAACATCCAATTACTTATACCAATGCATTTTAGATGTGGGGAGTTTAGGAGTGTTTTTGTAAAATTGCACCCAGTGGGTTTCGTAGCCAAACAGGGTATCGAACCTCGTCTCCAGAATTATAGCCCAGCACTCAAACCACTATGCTATGCTAGTGTATTGCCTAATTTTTTAAAAAATGGCAAGACGCTGTAGTCTGTAGGGGTTTGCTACAAAATGGCATAATAATGGACTTTGCCATATAGCTTAACACTACTAGAAGCTGATCAACAGACCCTTTTACTATATTAAGCAAGTAGACAAGAACCCCTCCCCATTTCTCCTTGTATTATTCTTTCTCCCATAAGCCATTAGATGAAACTCTCGAAAGACAAACACTTTTTGCTGGACAGTTGTAACAAAACCTAATTTGACATTTTGGAGCAAGACATGCTGTTCTGTCATGCAGCTAGACATCTCCTCAGCTATTATGGTAAAAGTTGGGGAAAATGGTCTGGAAAATGCTTCGTTCGTTGACTTAATTGCAAGACAGGGAAGCTTTTGTCTTCTGCTAGGTAGTTTTAAGATGACAAGCATTTCCCTTTTAAGCTGTCAGTCAATCATTTTATCCATTTAGGCTCCCGTAAATCTGTGACCTTGAAACAGCGATGCCAAACTAACCTCTTTCCCTTTAAAGGAAGCCACAGAAATTCACTGGGTTGGAAACATTGGCCCGCGATGGTTAATAAAATCACTGTTTATTTAATGGATGGCAGCTTTCAGGGTTGAAAATTACTGTCAAATACAAATAGTCTGATGTGACAGAATAGCAGAGTTGCACCAGCCACTAACCCTCCTCCCTCAAGGTGGACTCAAAATAAAATAGTTCAAATAAAGGTTTTTGTCAGCTTTCACTCTGAATTAGTAAAGTATGTTAGGAAGATCAGCCAAATTAAATAGTTGCTCAAAGACAGAGAGCCTTTCATATTGTGTTCAGTGGAGTTGCAGGTAAAAATGTAAAGAGAAGGAAGAGTGGCTCAGGGATGTTCAAGCTGTGCAATGCTATAAGGTTGAAACCATGCCAACAGATAAGCATACTCCAATAAGAATGCATATTGGGGGGAGAAATCTGACTAATAATTTTTGTGTATACATCTTAGCATCTGGCTGCTAACTGGCTGTATACATCATACAAGGAAAATGTATTTGAAGAACAACAGAGATGGAGCTACCTGGCCTCCAGAACCATGGTGCAATGTATGAAGCGGAGTGTTAGGGATAAAAGTCCCATACAGTTTTTTTTTCCTTTTTGCTAGAAAACATAATTTAATCTAGTGTTAAATCTTGAATTTTAAATATTTATTGTTAATACTTTGGAAGCCTTTGTCTAGTGGCAGGTATATTCAGAGTATTAATATAAAGTTAAACCCTCATATATTATCTCTACACCAGCTGAATTACCTCATTTGTTTCCAGAAATCTCAGATGTTTTAAACTGTGCTTATGAAACATTTTATTCAAATTACTTAAGCCCCTAACAAGTGGTGTTATTTTTTCCTATTTCTTTTTTAGAACCAAAGCTACAGATATCATTGCATCAGCAGGGACAACACAGAGTACTAAATACTGAGCAAAATGGCATAAAAATGTATAACCATCAAAGGCATGTTCCTCGAAATGAAAACAGGCAGCCAAGGAATGAGAAACCACCACGTTTTCAGAGGGACAGTCAGAATTCAAGGCATGTCATGGAGGGAAGTGGGTTACTGAGAGCCAGAGCTTCTGAAAGACAAAACTCTTTGGGCCCTGATCAATGGACTGAAGAGAGAAGCAAGTGTGATAGACTTTATCCTCGAAAAGATCTTGCATATCCAACACCTGTTCACCCTGGTGACTTTCATTTCAAGAGGAGGGACAACGCTATACAAAACAGACAGGGAAAAGTTATGTCACTTATGGAGAATTCTGCTAGTCAAGATCCAGCTGATAACAATAACCAGAAGCAGGGAAATAGGGAAACCCAGATACACCATCCTGAGAACTTATATGACAGGAAAACTCCAATGCTAGCAAATGAAACTTTCACCAGCTTAAAAAATGAGCAGCACTTTGGTATGAACATAGATTACCAAAATTCTGCTAGAACTGATCGTTTTAGCTCTGTACCTAATGGTGATTTGGAACATTTTCAGAAAGGAAGGAGAGTTGGACCTATTAAAATGCCTGCACCCAATGCAACAACACCTTTTGATGTTAAAATGTGCTATGATATTGGGCCCAAAAAAAGATCTGGCCCTATCAAACCAGATAAAATCTTGGAACCTTCTAATTCAGGAGAATGTGGGAAAAACTGGCAACCTGGAGATGAATGTTTTGCTCTTTACTGGGAAGACAACAAGGTATGTGCGTCACACCAGAAACAACTCTTCACTATCTTAAGAGAATAAACTGTCCTTTTACTACCATAAAATGTGACAGGAGATTGTGAAAAGAGGACATTGGCTAATTTTTGTGACCTAGATTTGCAAAGTTTCCTATCCTACTCTGAAAAAGAAATAATTATCTGATGGTGATATGTATGAACGTAAGCAACTTCTTGTGATATTTACATTACTGTGTACTTTTCTTTTTTAAAAAAAAATCAATGAATTTTTAATAGTCTTTTAAAAAGCAGGAGATTTTGGTTTGGTGATAGATGCAGATCAGAGAATGAGACTTCCTAGTGATATTACTTTGACTTTTCAGCTGTCAGAAGTGATCTAAAAGATGGAGATGGAGCCATGTTTGCTAACTCTGTATTTAATGCAGTAAAAAAAACTTGATGCTTGAATTCATAGATTAGCATCTACAGCATTGACTAGTGTAAAGTTTGATATACAGCTCACCATTCATTGTCTTTAAGATGAGAGAGATTCCTAGTTAACCAAAAAAACAAAAACCCTTTAACCTCCAAGTGAATAATTCATTTGGGGAGGGGCAACTGATGAGCAACATAGAGTACCTGACTCACATTGGAAGCCCAGTACAATGTTAAGTTAGAGCATGATGCTATTTGCCTCACCTTTATTGATAACACAGTCGAGATCTTTACAGAAACATGGCATGAAAGTTCATGAACACAGGTAGGATACAGTGCTCTCTTTCCATTTACAAGATGTCTGTGCGTATGCTGTCTTGGGCAAGGAGATACATTAAATCTTATCAGCACAGTACGTAAAAGGAAACCCAAAAAGTAGATGGATTTTGTCAGCAAGGTGACCCTGGATGTGGGGGAAATACGTGGATGCATTGGTACTCCAGAAGTTTTCAATTAAATCTGTTTGCTCACAGAGAAAATGTAGGACTCAACAGGTCATTCATGAGGTTTCTCTTTTGGTCAGACAAGGATCAGAATGCTCTGAAAATGCCATGGTTCCCAGTGTTCCTCTTCCTCTATGTCTCTTTCCTCAATTTCTTAGGAGGAAAATTAGCCAGGAAAAACCTTTGGTGGTCTTCATGTCAGCTGACTGGCCAGAAGCCATGGTTCCTCATGGTATCTGTGGCTCACACATGTAGGTGTGTTTTGCACCTCCATAAAGCTGGTCAGAACCTTCTAGAGTGAGCTATAACATTTTGATGGGTGTTTTGCCCTTCATGTGCCTGTGCTGAGCAGGCACCAGCTGTTTTGCTTCAGTCCCTTTCATGTCCACCATGAAAGCAGAAGCTTTCGGGGGCAGCCTACAGCTTTGTGTCCTGATGTTAGTGTTTTCTCTTTCTCATGATTGTGTTTTTGTTGTAATTATTTCTTCCTTGTTCTTATTGCCACTGTTGCCATTTCTTCATTGTCTCCTTTCTTTTCTCTCATCTTTACTACTTTGTTGATGTGTATTGTCATTCACTTGGGAGTGAATGATTTCGAGACAGTACTTTAAAAGGTGTGCAGATTATGATTGTAAAAGTCTCTGATGGGCACTTCTGTTCATCATTTTGCTTGAGAGAAACCCACATTTGGGAACTGTGCACATTGCCAGAAATTTATGAGGCAGGCACTCATAAATGGTGTTTGCCTATTATGGGCATCAGCCAATCTAGCACTGTAGAGATCTGCTTAGTACCAACAGCTCCCTTAAATGGGTTTAACTTCTGTTCAGAAGTACTTTTCACCCAGGTTTGATCAGTCTCTACTGAGAAGAGGGACACAGAAGAAACAGTTGATCCACAGAGGGGTATAGCTGTGTTGATCCCAATACAAACCATACCTACTGAGAAGGGGAGAGAAGCCTCATAGATGCCCAGGTAGCTCTGCCTTTACCAGTTGTATGATCTTATATCCTTATACAGTGCACCCTTCCCTTACATTGGGGATCCATTCCAGACTCCCCAGTGTGGGAAATACTGTGTATGCTGGAGCCCCATTGAAAACAATGGGGCTTGTGCCCATGGGTGCGCATGCCATTACTTATTCTGGTGTGCGTCTTTCAGCATAAGATGAAAGGCATGTAGAAAGGTTGAAACACAATCTTCTTTCAAAACAAGCTGATGATCTTCCCTTTGATGCTCAAGAACATCTGCCACTGCATATGATGATTTACAGTTTATAGCATCCTACTTGGATGTGAAATCATGGGTGCCATAGGATGTAGACAGCGTGGCCCCATTGCTTGTGTTGTTTCACTCTCTTTCCAACACTTATGGTCCTGATCATGGTCGGAAACTGCAATTAAAGATCCAGATTTAAATCTTCTTGCAGGTACATATTGATGAGTTGGTGTTTCAACTGATGGGTAGATAGCACCAGCTTCTGAAACATCTACTGTTTTTGACAGACTACAAAGCATACTATGGACTTACATTTTATCATTCCCATCACTCACCATGGCACTCCTCTCAGGAGGAGTCACTCTTTCCACTGCCTCCCTTTGCTCCATTGATCACCCAAGACATTATAGCTGGAAAACACCCAAGTGTCTAGAGTCTACCTGTTGTTCTCTATAGGTAGAGCTGCATATTATCAGAATTGGGAAGCCCAGTGACAACCATGGCAGTTTATGCAACATCTTGAGCACTCGCATCCATTCTGGCAGCTGAATCTGATCTTTGTTTTCTTGGCAAGACCAATCTCAGGAGTCTCAGAACCAACATTTGTGCATATCATGAGATTTCGGGACCTCTCTTCCAGCTGCTTCCATCCCAACATAATAAGACATGTTCCACACCAGCTAGCAGGGAAAACAAGAACTTAGATTCCGTAGGGAGACACTTCTGTTGCTCAGCTGCACTTTCTCTCTACATTGCTAACAGGCAGGCATGGAGGTTATCAGCAGTTGCTGTGGGAAAGGATGTCTCTTTTATTAACACCCTAAAGAACTTTGTAGGATAGATTTAGGATTCCAGAAAGAAGCTCATCATATGGCCTCATAGCAGATTATGGGCCTATACAGGCCAGCACTTTGTCAGCGGAGTCAGTGCACAGCATCCTCATGCTGGAGGCCCTAACTCTGCCCCCATGATGCCATTTTGGCATGTGACGATCCACATGCTGCGCGCCATCATGACGCACGTCTAGCGCTGCATCCACATGATGCATGCCACATGGCTATGGAGGCCCTTGGAGGGTGCAAAAAGAACCGCTTTTTTTTCTTGTCTGTCTTACCTCAGTGCTAATATTTCTGTGCTTGGCTGTGTGAAAACCTGGAGGCACAGCTAGGGATACACATAGTTAAAAGGTTATTTTTCTGGTCATTTGACCTTGACCTTTCTAAGTGGTAGAAGCAAATCTTTGCTCTTCTGCAGACAAATCAGACTTTCATGGTAAATGTCCAATGCACTATTCTCCTGTCGTCATTGCCAGGAGGGTGATGATACCTTCTTGTTTGCCCATCCATTCCCTCAAAAGCAACTCCAGAGAAGTGGGGGAATATGGACAGATTTTTGATGGGGATGGGAAATGCAATATCAATAGCAAATACATTTCTATGCTGCTTATCAGTGCACTTAGGCACTTCTTAAGCAGTTTACAATGTGGAAACTAATTGCCCCCAACAAACAGGGTATTGATTTTAGTGACCTATAGAAGGATGCAAAGCTGAGTGGATCCCTGGAACCCTGTCTGGGATCAAACTCAAAACCTTGTGGCTGTGAATATCTGTAGTGCTAGCATTTAACCACTGTGCCGCCAGTGCTCATGTGCAGAGGCAAGAAAGGGAGGAGTAAATGTCATACAGGGGAATCTACAAACACGCACCTGTGCCATCATTATTGTATTTTTCAATATGACGGATCTATCTGCTTTCCCACTTTCTTACACTTTACACATAGATTGGTACTTTCAAACTTAAATATGTGCACCTCAGTTTTAAAAAATTGTGTTTTTCCTACCCACAGTTTTATCGAGCAGAAATTGAAGCTCTTCATTCCTCTGGGACAACTGCAGTTGTTAAGTTCTGTGATTATGGAAATTATGAAGAGGTGTTACTAAGCAACATCAGGCCCATTCAAGCTGACACCTGGGTACGTGATAATAAATTGTATACAAAGAGATAAAGTACATAGTTCTTACGAACAATGAAGCCATAAACAGATGACTGGTAATCGTGCAGAGGGGTTTCAAGTAAATCCTGAAGAAGAGAATTCTAGAACTGATTAGGGCCTTCTTCATTACATATCCATAACAATGCCTTAAAGAAGTATATGGTCTTATACTCTTGTAATAAAATATGTAAATGGTTGGGGCAATATATTCTTGAGTCACTAGCAAACTGATATTTATTATGAAAAATTGGTAATACAATTTTTAAATTTACATTGTCACATTAAGACTTCTGATCAATGGCTTCTGTATGTTTATCTTTTTGTTCAGGAAATGATAAATTCATAAAATTTAAATTCTAAAGGGTTTTTAATCTCTGTATGTATAGCTAAAATGAGAATTGTTTCTATCATTGTTTTAAATGTGCTCCTTCCTTTGACAAATGTTACATTACATACATACATTAAATAGTACAATATCATAAAGACTTAAAGTACTTCATAAAATATGCCATTCCAAAAGGTCTTATACATGGAGTTCATTAAGACGTACAAAGAACTGTCTACCTAAAAGAAGGTATAAAATGTGTTTTGTTGTGTCAGTATGCAAGAATCTTCTCTTAAATTTAGGCCCTGCTCAGACCGGCCATTAAGGCCAGCCTGGGGGCAGAGTCAGGGAGTCACGTCCACATGACGCACACCCTAACTCCACCCCAGGGAATCATGATGCCGCATGCCACTCCACATTGTGTGGCGTCATGGTGCTCCTCTGGCACTGTGTCCAAGCTTCAGCAACACAGGTATGGTGCCCTTTCCAGGGTGGAAAAATAAGCCTCTTTTTGCGGCTCCTTTTTGCGCCCTTTAAAGGCCAGATCGGGTCCGTGGCATGCTGGTACCATGGCCCCAATCAGGCTGAAATAGGGGCGGCTCCATGCCGCCTCTATGGGTCTGTCGGAACAGCCCCTTAATGAGTTGTATTCAGTGAAGAACAGGAAACTTTACATCACCTACCCCAGAGCATAAAAGGGAGAGGGAGGAATGCCTTCATACAAGTAACCTGGCATCATTGGTTATCACCCGTTGCCTTTAACTCAGTTTTAGGGACACTGTGTAATTCATTGTCTTGTCTATGATGACATTTCATAATTACCATTGTTAATGGTTTACAGAAAAGTGAATGGTCAAATAGGCTTTCACATTTTTTTTAATTTTGAAGTGCTGCTTTTTGCTCCTCTTGCAGTTTAATGTATTCATACCTTTAATGACTTGTTAGAGCAATAAGTAGCAATTACCTGAACCCTTGCTACATGTTTTCATGCTATTGATAAGTCTTCAAATTTTATTCTCAGTGCTTCAGATACTCTGACAGAGGATTTTGACTTACAGTGTTTTCCTGTTTCCGCTTTCTGTTAATTTGTTTCTGTAATTTGAAAGGAGATACAGAAATTAGGTGCTTCCTTTTTCTTCCTGTGTTCTTTTCATGTTGGCCTCCAGACTCTCTCCAGCCCAATGTGGAATATGTTAGGTATTTCCACAGTTCCTTCTACAGTGTCCCTTGTCTCTGCTTATATCCCAGAAGTATAATGTCTGGATGGGAGAGCTCCAGGTAACACTGATGTAGATATGGAGGCCTTGAATGCTGCAACACATGATCTCTTCAGCATCTAGAGGGATGGGACTTTACATGGCTTGTAGTATAGCTTTTAGCCTGGAGTTCAGGTTTCAGTATAGGGCAGCAGAGGTTCTAAGACACACTGTGGCAGACTTTAAAGCCTTCAAGACTCTTGTTGGTAGCAGTGGTGTTACAGCTATTGCCGTGGCCTAAAGATTCATCATGCTACTGACCAATGGTTTGATTAGTTTTTCAGAAGTCTAGAAATAATTGAAGAAATAATTCTGTTATGAGATTTCTAATAGAGGAAGTGAGGTAATTAGGGAATCATCCATCCATTACTGGACTAATGCACTAAAAAATTGTTTTGTTACACAAGCTGGGAAGATTGTGTGCTTGACCAGCCATTTATGTGACATGTTATTCCAAGAGACATCATGTGCCTTGTATATTTTTTGTTGCAGTGGCTGCAGGCATATCAGTTCCATCAACCATGTTTCATCCTGATACTGAGAACATACATAGTCTATAGAATCATGAGGAAATATTGCAGATAGGACAAAGCTACCAACTGTCTAAGTAAGCCATAGATGAAAATATGGGGACAGAAGAGAAATGACAGAAAATCAGCAGTCTCTTTCAAACTGAGCATAGGCAGACTGTTGAGAGACAGGCAGGTACTTTGTGATGTGAGAAGTTACCACTTTACCCACAGTGGCCAGAAAGTTAAGAGTCATGTGCTTTCTTAAAGGAAGAATGCTACTACTGTTGGTGCCTTTTCCTTTAATTATATTTAATGCAGATGACATGTACATACATTGAACTCTCCCCATACATGGGGGATCTGTTCCGGAACCTCCCCCCCCCTCCGTGTAAGGGAAAATCCACATATGCTTGTGCCCCATAGGAAACAATGGAGTGTGTGCATGTGGTGTTCATCATATAGTGCACCTGCATATGGCACGGGTGCACTGTACTACATGTGCAGATGCACATAGTACATATATATCAACTGAGGATAAATGATATCTTGAACTAATGTACAATGTACACTTAGGGGTTGCTGGGCTTGAATAGTGGGAGTGTGTGAAAGATGCTTAGGTACGTATCCTATTCTTTCCATGCTGTGACCAGTCATTTTAAGCATTTTCTTTTACTGAATTTTGATACTGCATCTGGTGGTGCACTTTGAAGTGGCATTTTCCTCTTTTGCTTGGCTGCTTTACAATTTAGTAATTTATATTTTGTCAGTATCACCCTCCCCCAAGATAATGTGTAATTATACAGGTTAAATCTTGGTATGATCCTAACTCAACATTCTTCACCACAGTACTTGTGTCATGATAGACAATATAATATCCATTGACTAATACCAAAGTACCTAGTAAGGGATACAGGAAGGAAGTAAATGTGTTTCGGTTATATCTAAAGCTAATGAAAGGGCTACATGAATTCTGTGTTTTTCATAAAGCAATAAATTTTTTCAGTGAATACTTACTATGTAGACATGCAGATACTTCAGTACAAAATGTAGACAACAAAGAAGCTTGCACTTTCCATTGTTCAAGGATTGTTTGAAAGTTCCACTTGGCAATAGATATGTACCTTTACATATGTAATACACCGTTGTGCTAAATGTAGCAGTGATGACAGAATAAAGTTATTTGTTTGCAACAAATCAGCCCCAAATTAAATGCCATCGCAAGAATATTTTTTTTCTTTTGCAACATATAAGATAAGATTGAAAAGCATGTATTGTTCAGAGCCTTCAGACTAAATTAAGTCTGTGTTGTAGAAATGTAAAATAAATACAAAAAAACCTTAAATCTAAAGTGTTATGTTTTTCTCAGTTTACAGGAATATTGTTACTGCAAATGACTGTACAATTTTCAGTATTTAATTTCATTGTCAATATAGTTTTCTTCATACACGTGTGTGCTTCACAGTTACCTTTTGTAGCATTTAACTCTAGAGGTAGGACTTATCCTAACTGGTTACCATTTAGCTGTTCATCATTATTAAAATTGCTGTAGCTCTTCTAGTTCCTCTGAAGTACTCAGTGACGTTCTTCCAAGAGAAGGTCCTTTAGCAGTGGGTGACATCTTAACAATTGTGTGCTTCTTTCATCAGCCACTGATTTTAAATACTCCACCTTCACAGAATAAGTTTGGAGAAAGAGGAACAACAAAAATTATTGCGTATGTAATTGCCACATGTTGATTGCCAGGTTATGTGATGAATCTAATGTATGTTGAAACACACTGTCTCCCTGTAAACTCAAATTGGGTAACCACCATATTATCAAATAAGTAGTGAGGTGTTCTAAAGACATATACTGTTGAGGATAGTACACATTTCTTGAAGATTGGGATTGTGCATTCTTTTGTGTAGTCCCCAGATGGCCAGCTGACACACGATACTATCTGATAGCAGAAGAAGGAATGAGATGCCCTTTATGTCTAAGAAATCTCAATCACGATTTCTCTTTCTCACTCATATTTATACCCAGCCATCTCTGTCTTTAAAAAAACAACAACAACCAAAAACCAATATCCTTATTGAAAATAAAAAAAACAAAAAACATAAAAGACACATATAAAACCTTAAAAATACATGTACAGTACACACACCAATATATACAAAGATACGTGTACTTGTTCTGGTACTTACTTAAATTTTCCTTCTAAACCTTCTCAAGTTTTCATACCTTCTGATTCCCACCTAACCCACATCTTCTCTTTCTTTAACCTTCTGTACTCCTCCTATACTTTCTTCCATCTCCTTCTCCATCACACATATCTGTCTTCCTTCATAATAATCTTTTACTTTGCTTTCTCATAACCTCAGTTTTTACTTGCTTATACCTTCATACAAACTTACTAGACCATCCATCACTGTCTTATAATACATTTTAGAAAATTTTGTCTTCTCCCTCCGCTCCATTCCTAAAATCAGGTTATTGTAATAAGGTTCTGCAGTGTGGATGAGAGGTTTAAAAATCAGAATTGTTATGGTCTCAAATGAATAGCAGGAGTTATTGGTCAAGGTAGATACCTGTTTTAAATAAGGTGTTATGAAATTAGACTTTGGGTCAGATAGGGCAGAAGAAATTAACATGCTGTGCCATTTCTTTTCTCCATGTCTTTTACTCTATTACTGTGTCACTTAAAGATTGTATGATATTAGCACATCCTGTTTCAAAGTGTGTGTTATGCTTATATTTTAAGAATGTCTTAATGGTCAAGAGGTGAAAAGCCAAATATCAGCTACAGTTCCTTACACAAAGTCCTGCTAGAGATAATTATCAATATATGTTGATTCTGCAGAGTTTAGACATCTATCCATGTGGTCTTTCTAATAGTGAATGTGAATTCCCTGTGAATGTGCACCTGGTGGCAAACCCTGCATGTGCTTACATATGAAACAGTCTGAATGGTAATAGAGCATTGTAAATAAACCAGTTCAAGTGCAACTCCCATCTATCCAGTGGTGAGGGGTTAGAATAGTATAATCCAGCAACAATTGGAGGGATATGTATTTCCCATCCCTGGTCTATTGTGCAATTTGAAAATGAACATACTTGAGTCTTTGATACATTTTGACACACTTAGCCTTTTTAGGTGTCAGTCTGAAAAATGCATGCTGTGAAAGCAACAGTATTTATGTAGAGAGATCACATATCAAGCAGATACACTTGCTGGGAAGTTAATGATTGAATAAGGTTCCCTGTGAATGTGCACCTGGTGACAAACCCTGCATATGCTTACATATGAAACAGTCTGAATGGTTATAGAGTATTGTATATAAACCAGTTCAGTGGTAATGCAGGTTCAGTTTCTCTTATATGGAATTCTAAAATCCAAAATATTCCTAAATCTAACTTCAAACAGGAACAGTATCCACTGTGGAATATTTTGAAACCAAAGTTTATTTTATCAAGCAAAGTAGAAGCTTAGAAAAGAGCTGGATAATTGTAACTTCCAGGGGTCTGAGGTCTAAACCTGCTCCTCCTCCAAGGTCTTTAGAAGCTGCAGTCACTCTCCTTATCCCAATTTGGTTTTGACTTTGAAAGGACCCTTTAGGGGGCATAGAGCCAACAAATTTCAAGTCTGTATGAACTGTCATAGGGCCAAGGGAGACTTTTAAGAAACATGATTGCTTTGGGGGAAAAAAAACATGAACCTAAAACAGCTCAGTTATGGGCATAATGTTGAAAAATGGTTGCTTCGGCATCAACTGAACAAGGGATTTTTGCAGAATTAGAGAAAAGTATGTAAAGTAAGAAGAAGAAGTAGAAAAATCCCCTCCCATTGGAAGTGGAACTGGTGGGGAATTATTAGGAAAATTTTGAATATTTGCAATACTTCAAAAATCGCAGTGCTTTTTTAAAAATGAAAAATGAAAAGAAAAACAGGGTTGAAAGAAACCAATTACCTAAGTCCATATCAGACCAGCTTCAGGATGGGATACAGAGTTGAGACTGCTATGGTCACCTTAGTGGATGAACTCCATCTGGGTATCGACAGGGGAAGTGTGACCCTGTTGGTGCTCTTGGACCTCTCAGCGGCCTTTGATACCATCGACCATGGTATCCTTCTGGAACGCTTAAGGGAGTTGGGAATTAGGGGCATTGTGCTCCAATGGTTCCGTTCCTATCTCTCAGGCAGATTCCAGTTAAAGAGAGTTAAAATCTGGCATCCCTCAGGGTGACATTGTGTCTCCCATGCTATTTAACATTTAAATGAAGCCACCGGGCAAGATCATCTGGACACGGGGCAGGGTGTCATCAGTACACTGATGACACCTGGATATGCTTCTCCATGTCTCGGACTGCTGCAATGACTAAGGAAGGCATATCTCATCTGAATGACGGTCTTGACTCAAATTGAATCCTGGAAAAATGGAGGTACTCGCTATAGGAACCTCTTGGCTTTCTGCCAACCAGTCCTGGATGGGGTCACACTTCCCCTAAAGAACTTTGTTCGCAGCTTGGGGGTGCTTCTGGACTCGTCCCTTCAGTTGTCATCCCAGATAGATGCAATGGCCAGGAGTGCTTGTTATCGACTTTGGTTGATACGCCAGCTGCGACCCTACCTAGCCCATGGGGACCTAGTAGTCGTGGTATATGCACTGGTAAAGTCTTGTCTCAACATCTGCAACACAGTCTACATGAGGCTACCCTTGTACCAAGTTCGGAAGCTTCAGTTTCTCCAAAACATAGCAGCCAGACTGGTCGCTGTCAAATCCAGGTTCGACCATATAATACCAGTTTTAAAAACCCTTCACTGGCTGCCAATCAGCTTCCAGGCACAGTACAAGGTGTTGGTTATCACCTTTAAAGCCCTACATGGCTTGGGTCCAGGTTACTTGTAGGACTGCCTCTCCCTATATAATCCATCCCGCAGTCTCGGATCCTCTGGGAAGAATCTACTCCAGCCACAGAAGACCAGATTAGCTGCAACTTCCCAAAGGACTTTCTTTTCTGCTGCTCCAAAACCGTGGAATGACCTGCCTGAGGAGATCCGTCTTATCACCCCTTTAGATGCCTTCAAGAAAGCTGTCAAGATGGATCTCTTCCAGTGGGCCTTCCTAGACTGACCTCCCGAAAAAGGATAGCCCTATCTGCCTTTAACGGTCCATTCCATTTTGATTACTGTAGATTAAGTTACTGATGTAATTATTTCAATTATTGAATTTTTATTAATTTTAATGGTGGGAACGTTTAGGGGGTTAATGTAACTTTTTACTATGTTTTTGTAATTTTTATGCTGTGATCCTGCCTCGATCAGTAGGGAGAGGCGGGAAATATAAATAAATCATTATTATTATTTAACAAAGAACATATAGTTAAAACTACAGTAAACTTGACTTGTTTCATGCCTTTGTAGACATACAAAGGGGACTACTGAAAAATAATGTAGCCATATACCCAAACACCAAACAATACTGGTTCCCCCCCCCCCCCCTTCCAACAATAGTAACCATTCCACAAATACAAAGTCCAAACAACCTTGTGAGCTTTCAGGAATTTTGAGAGATTCAATTATTCCAGTGTTCTGTTATCTGAAGAGGGAACCTGGGAGATTCAGCCATTGCTACCTAGATAAAAGGGTCGCAGCACGACATCAGTTCTTGGCTCATTTCTACTAAAATCTTTAATCCTTTCTTTTTTCTGGGAAATTTTCACTTTCATCATAGGGCACAAGGATCCAAATGAACTTTAAATCAGCATTAGCTAACCTACTGTTAAGTAAGCTCAGGAAGGAGCACACTCGCTCCACCTCTGCCACACTTGGCTCCATGCAGTTAGAAATCTTGAAAAATCAGAGTTTCTGATCACATATGGAAAGCAGGGGCAGAAGGTTTCCCTTCTCATTTGTTGATAGTGGATTACCTTTTTGAAGTTACCAATTAAATTATATATATATAAAAATAGAGTAAAGCTGAAGAACAAAGCAAAAATTGTCGTTATACCAAAATATAATCTGAACAATATCCTACAGGATTTATTGACAATGTAAAAAATTAATTTGTGCTATTAAATTTAATCAGCCCAGAACCAGAAGGACTATGGTCAGAATCCAAGGGCATAATCAAGGAAAGAAAGACACTTGTGGTTGTGTGCCTTCAAGTCATTTCCGACTTATAACAACCCACAGACGAACCTATCATGGGGTTTTCTTGGCAAGATTAGCTCAGAGGAGGTTTGCCATTGCCTTCTCCTCAGGCTGAGAGCATGCGACTTCTCCAAGGTCATCCAGTGGGTTTCATGGCCGAGTGGGAATTGAACCCTGGTCTCCAGAGTTGTAGTCCAGCATGCAAACCAGTATACCATGAAAGACACTACTGGTGGTAAGAAAGAAAGAGAAGAAAAAATGGATACAAGATGAAATGCTTCAAATAAAGAAAAGGAGAGAAGCAAAAGAAAAGGTAACTAGGAACAAAAACAAAACCATAAATGCAAAGGTACAATGATTTGTGCACAAGGATAAAGAGAATTGTTATCATGATCAATGAAGAGATCTGTTCCACAAGATCTGGAAACTGAAAGGAAAGCTCAGATCAAGGGCTATTTGCTCTCTGACAAGAAAAGGAACATACTACAAGATCAAGAAATAAAACAAAGTTTGATGCAATGCACAGAAGAGTTATACAGTGAGACCTTTGAATCCGTAGGCGATCCATTCTGGAACCCTCCCACAGATACCAAAATCTGTATATGCTTAAGTCCCATTGCCCCCAATGGCGGCATGGCGAAGTTGCTATGCCACCATTGGGGACGGCCCCTGTTGTCCCAAATGGTGACACATGCATGCAGCTTCAGGTAAGCCCCTGTTGTCTCCAAACAATAGGGCTTAGACACCCAGGAGGCATGGAACTTCAGGTGTCTTCTGGGCAGGCAGGCAGGGGCACTGAGATGACCTCCCTCCCCACAGGGAGTCTGCTGGATGGCCCCACACCCTCCCTCATGGGCCTCTCTCACCTCTGGAGTACTGGGCAGAGAGCCAAGAAAGAGGAGATGGGGGATGAATACGGTGCTAGCGTTGGTGCCCGCCTGGGTGAGGCTGAGTCTGGAGTCCAGTGCTGGCTGTGTCAGTCTTGGTGCTGCCATCCCTCTCCACCCCCAACCCACCTCCTGGGCTGACAGCAGGTAAAGGACACCTCTGGAATGGCCCCCATGGATAGCAGGACTGCTTGGGCTGTCCCTAATGGTGGCACAGCCATGTTTACATGCCACCATTGGGGACAACCAAGACTTGCCCTCCACTGATGTTAGAATCCGCAGATAGGTCTGCACATAAGAAGGGCCCACTATTAACAGAGATGAAAAAATGAATGAGACATGGAATGAAGAACCACATGAAGATGAACCCTAAATTCTAGCTCGGTGGAAGCTGCAATAAGAGAAAGTGGTAAAAACAAATAATCAGGAACAGATGGTATTCCTATTGAATTGACAGATTCCACACAAACAGAATCAATTCTAGTATTAACTAATATATTTCAACAACAACAACAACAAAAAACAGCTTCATTTATATACCGCTTCATACCCTTAATGAGTGTCTAAGCGGTTTACAATTGTAAGCTATTTGCCCCCCAACAATCTGGGTACTCATTTTAGCGACCTTGGAAGGATGCAAGCCTGAGTCGAGCTTCAGCCCTTTGCTGGTCATGAACTCGCCACCTTATGGTTTTGAGTGAGTGGCTGCAGTACAGGCATTTAACCACTGCGCCACCAGGGCTGATTCTTTTCCAACAAATATGGAAAAGAAGGTGGCCAAGAGACTGGAAATAATCAATATACAAAGATTGCAGCAACTTTAGGGCCATATAATTAATTTCCCACATAAGCAAAATTATGCTCAAAATTCTGCAACATAGACTTCAATCATACATGGAGAGAGAATTCCCAGAGGTTCAAGTGGGGTTCAGGAAAGGAGGAGGCACTAAGTACCACACTGCAAACATGTGATGGCTAATGAAGCAGACAAAGGACTGCCAGAAGAGAATTGGAATGTGCTTTATAGAATATAGTAATGCATTTGACAGCATAGATCACAAAAAATTATGAAAGGATTTTAAAACATGGAAGTGCCACCACATCTTATAGTCCTGATGAAAAATCTGTACTTAGGATAAGAGGCTATTGTTAGAACAGAATATGTAGAAACAGAATGGTTCCTAATTGGCAAAGGGGGCAGGCAAAGATGCATTCTATTACTTTATTTGTTTAACTTGTATGAAGAATAGATCAGGTTCAGACTCAGGAGAAGGAGGAGTGAAGATAGGAGGAAGAAATATCAATGATCTAAGATATGTGGATGACACCATACTATGGTACTAGCAGAAAATATCACAGACTTGGAAAAATTACTAAGAAAGGTCAAAGAGGCAAGTGCAAAAGCAGGTTTAATGCTTAGCATAAAGAAAACAAAAATAATGACCATGGAGGATCTCCATAAATCCAACCTAGACAATGAGGAAATCAAAATAGTCATAGTTCTCATACCTTGGATTAAACATTGTTCATAATGGAGATTGCAGTCAGGAAATCAGAAGATGATTAGGAATGGGAAGGGCAGCTATGAAAGGATGAGATATAGTCTTGTAAAGATATACAACTGAGTACTAAAATCAGAATAATCCAAGCCATTGTATTTCCTATCACCATGTACAGGATTCAAAGATATAGCTGTGTTTGTCTGTTGAATCAGTACATAGAGAGATCTTGTAGCACCTTTGAGACTAACTGAAAGGAAGAAATTGGCAGCATGAGCTTTCATAGACTTCAGTCTACTTCCTCAGATGCATCTGAAGAAGTAGACTGTAGTCCATGAAAGTTCATGCTGCCAATTTCTTCCTTTCAGTTAGTCTCAAAGGTGCTACAAGATCTCTCTACCATGTACAGAAGTGAGAGTTGGACAGTGAAGAAAGTGGACAGAAGGAGGATAAACTCGTTTGAGATGTGGTCCTGGAGAGGAGTGCTGAGGATATCCTGGGCAGCCAAAAAGTCAAGCAGATGCGTCCTTGAACAGATCAAGCCTGAACTCTCCCTGGAAGCCAAGATGATTAAACTGAGGCTGCCATACTTGGGTCACCTCATGAGAAGGTATGACTCATTAGAAAACAATCATGCTAGAAAAGGTAGAAGGCAGCAGAAAGAGAGGAAGCTCATGCACCAGATGGATAGATTCAATCAGGGAGGTAACAGGCCTGAATCTGTGGGCCCTAAGCAGAGCAGTGGAGGATAGAGCAGCTTGGAGATGTTGCCAATTAACAACAAACCAATTAAGCTTAAAGTCCAAGGCATCTGTGTCATTTGAAAAGCAAAGGAAATGGAGGAGGGGGGTTACCTCTCCTGCTGTTCTCCACCTATTCATGTTTTACATAGGCATAGTATTCATGTTTAAAGCTGGTGGCAGGAGATGCTGAGTGGGGTGAAAATAAATATATTCCACAAATCCTAAAACGACCTAGAAGACTGTGATTAGAATCATGAACAGAAGTGTTGTTGCAGCATAGGGTCACCTTGGAATAACCTGTACGTCCCGGTATAACGTGATAAAGAATGTTCTTGTTGTATTGTATTACCTTGTTTATACTCCATCTTACTGAATCTTGTAAAAGCAGCTTACAAGATAAACAGAAATACAAGTAAAAATAAATTAAACTGTGTATAAAATTAAAAGCACGGAAAACATCAACTTGAAAGCAAAGAATAAAAGTTGTACAGCACACTAATAAAATTCCTTTTTTTATATTTAGCCATTTCCAAAAGCCCACTTTCTGTATTCTGTGTAACTTGCATATAAAGTTATTCTGTTTGGAAAAGATATGGAATTTTAAAATACCAATAATGAATGTTAAATAAAGAGCAAAAAGCTGCTTGATTAAAAGGCAATTAAATATGTTACAGTTTTTGTCAGTTAAGAAAATCGTAGAAAATAAAGTAATATTAAGATCAGAAGGTCTCTTTCCCCATTGTTGAAAACAGTTGGAAAAAATTCTCCACTTATCACAATATTAAGGATTATCAGAAAACATAGATACTGAATAGTGGCACTATTTTTTGTGCACAGTGGTCCCTGCACATTTGCTAGGATTAGGGACACAAGACCCTTGTGAAAGTGAAAAAAACCACAAATGACAAAAACACTGTATTTTTTTAATTGAGAGCTTTTATAGTAATAAGCCCGGAACTGTCAGGCCAATAGAAGCAGCTTCCGGACTCTTTGGAGGCATGGCAAGGAATTCAAATGAAGCACACCTCTAATGCAGCCCAAAACCGCCCCAAAGCTGTGCTCTGGTCCATTGGACCAGAACAAAAACCCCAAAAGCAGGCCTCAGCCACAGGACCCAACCTGTGGTGCCAGGAGCTGGATTATCCTGGCTTCATTTTGCTGCTGTTTGAAGAACCAGAGCACAGCTTTTGGGGTGGCTTCGGCTTGTATTGGAGGTGTGTGTCATTTGCATGTGACACCTCCAAAGCAGCCAGAAGCTGCTGCTTCCCATCTGTTCTGTGCAGTTGTCATGGATCCAATCTGCTTGTGGCCAGAGCGGACTCGGGACGTTGTTTCCCAGCCGTGTGCTCCAGCCCATAGTCTTGCATACAGAAGCTGCCTGGCTTTACTTACGGTATTGTATGCCCCTTTTAACAGAAAACTCAGATACTAAGGCAAAGTATGTAGCTACTATTCTGCCTATGTGTTTCATAAACAATGAGTCTACTGTTACAGTAGTTTCCTTGGTTTCAAGCACCTCCTGGCTTATGGTGATATGGTCCCCTTTTTATAGAAACGGAGATATAGTGTTATATAAAATGTGTACCCACTAATCTATCGATTTGTTTCACAACCAATAAGCCTGTTCCCATATTGTTTTAGCATTTTTAGCCCATGAATTAAGTCATAGCAATGATTAAGACCATACTAGAGGAAGAAACTTCCTAGTACATGTTAAAACCTTTGTTTCATTTATTCCAGTAGAAATTATTGCTAACCAATTAAAAACAAAAAACAGAAATCCCAGAGTCTAAACATAGTTATCAGCAGATTCTTCTACTCATAAATGTGGGTATTCATTCTCTTTCTGAGTCACTTTTAAAATGCATTTCACTCTGAAATTGCAAATGTTAAGAAAATATGAACACAAGCAATTAATATTCACATGTTATGCTCATACTGCATCAGGCAATTATGTGGCTATGGGGCTGTGCAAGGTGTGCAGTGTTGTCATATCCAATTTGTTATGGAGAAACATAGTGCTTTGTGATTACCACATGAGAATAATCTTGAATTGATGGATTATTGTAGAGAAATACATGGGTGGGGCTACAAAATTGTAGACCCAGTACAATTTATTGAGAGATGAAAAGCTATATGAAGGGAGTTGGGGAGGATGAAGATATCAGCTGACAGTGGAAAGATGTATACCAGACACTCAAAAATAAATAAATAAATACTAAGCCTAGTATAGATTTCTAGGAAATCAAATCTACCTAAATTAGTGCACCTGGATCCCAGGCTGCCGTATCTACTTGAAATGGAAGATGTCTTCTCTAACATCAGCAAGACTTTCTTTCGTACATAAAATGGGCAATTCCAAAAGAACATTTCTATAGTTCAAACTTCATGTAATTCACAAGGTCCTTTATGATAGTTGATGTGACTGATGATGTGAGAAGGAAAATAAACAGCCCAGATCCTAGATCTCTGGATCCCCAAGTTTGATCAAACATAGGCATTTCTACTTGCCTTTGCAAATATATTCGTCCAAACCACACCGTTTTTTTTTTTTTTCTACAAAGGCTTTATCATTTTTCCCATGATAAAATCCTTTTAGGACAGGATTTTTCTAAAAGGTCTTGTAAAGTTGTCAGTATTGTGATAAGGGCAAAGATACCAAAATATAGCCAGTACATTCATAAGTACTGTGTTGGTTCATTTGCTCCCCATTTAAAAATGTCTCTCACTCTACATTGATCATTCACTGTACCTCTTCCATTCTACACTAGTGCAGTCTGCTTCTAAGTTCCTCAGGATTTTCTCTCACTCTGTAGGCTTTTAAACAATTGATTATAACACTAAGCAACAAAGAATGCGTATAGATATATGGTAGCAACACATTACATATCTCAATTATGCCTGCATGCCATTATATTTGGCCTAAATATCCTGAAGGTACCACATCCCATCTGATCTTGGAAGATAAGCAGGGTCATCCAAGGTTAGTATCTGGATGTGAAACTGCCAGTGAATACTAGTTGCTGTAGGTTATATTTCAGAGGAAGGAATTTGCAAAACCACCTCTAAGTATTCTTTGCCTAACAAAACCCTATAAAATTTGTGGGGCCACCGTCCAATTACAGGCAACTTGAAGGCATGCACATGCACACCATTATATAGGTCCCTATCTCTGAAAAAATCCCTGCAGAAACCCATGGAAGCAGGCAAAATGATTTTTTCCTACCTGCGGTATATAGAATTATAATTATTAATTATGTAGATCATCCGAAACAGTTTGAAAGTAGTTTTGAGAGAGTTAAAGGTAGCCACAAACTTGTAAGTACTTCCCTTAAAAACTGCTTTTTTCAGCGTTTCCCCAGCTTTTCCAGTGGCATATAGAGTTGGGCCTCCATTTTCGTGGGGCATCAGTTCCGGATCCCCCACCCCACGAAAACGGAGACTTGCCTATATTCAAGCCCCATAGGCTTGAATGGGTATGTGCCTGCGAGGGTGCACACCATAGGAGCACGCCCCATTGAATATAACGGAGGTCGCCCCTCCATGAATGTTCAAGACTGTGGACCTCAAGTCCACGAGAAAGGAGGGGCAACTGTACTTATTTTTCCTCTCTTTCTCCCCACCACTACTACTTATTTTACTAAGCCTTTACAAGGTGCCAGGTAGCAATTGTTGAGGAAAGTAAATTGGGTGTATGATGGTCAGTTAGAGTAAGGAGAATTAATATATGATTTCAATCAGCGGAACTGGAATTGCTGAAAAACTGTAAGATGCAGATTATATTGTTTTTCTCCACTGAGCACAAGCAAATTGAACCCAGCCTGTTTCATCCTTCCTTCCTGCTCTGTTTTCTAAATATTTCAACTAGAAACATAAGGACACTCAATGTATGTTATTAGATGTCTCAAGATTACATGCTACCTAGTGCTTATATTTCTGAATCAATTTTAAAAAATATTAATATAGGCTACTGTGCATAAATAGCTATTAATAAAATATGTCATTATTTTCAGTGCTCTTTATCCCTGTTACCATACTGCTAAGCCAGTGGTTAATCATTATTATATAGGTTATTTTCCACCTAATACATCAATAACATGTCTCCCAAAAATGTTACAAAAGGGGTTTATTTGTTTCAGGTGAAAGGTAATCCATTCTGAAAATTATATAATTTTGCAGTCTGGTGTGAGCAGAGACTTCCAATTTTGTCAAATAATACTTGATTTTTCATAGTTTAGGCATGTGCTGTGAACAGCTTGAAGCAAAAATTAGTCTATTGAACAAAATAAGATGGTTAAGTCAATTGTATTCCTTCAAATATATACTCAAGTCCTCTCTAGCAGTAACCCGATTCCTTCTGCTTTTAGGAAACATACTTCTGTAACTTCTCACTTGTCAAAGTGTAATTTTTTTTAATCCTTGTTTTTGTTTATTCTTAAAGACACTGGGAAGGACATTTGCAGTGATTTGAAATGGGAATTTGCCTAAACTTTTATAAATGGTTTTAAACAAGTGTCTTGCCAACTTGACATGCTGCAGCCCTATAGACCTAGTATGTCTTTGATGGGCCATAGGAATGGCCTATGAAAACATACTGCCTTTGCAAATGGCTACATATTTATATGATGACGCTAGAATGAAACCTATACATGCTCATGTGTGAGTAAAGTGGGGATTACTTGATATTATCTAAAATTCATCTTAGAAAAAAAGTAGGATACAAGTTAAATAAAAATAAATTACTGGGTATTTGGACAAACACATTTCTTCTGCCAGTCAAGAAAAGATCTTTCAAAGTGCACTGCTTAATAATTAACTCTAATCAACAATCACTAAAATTCTAGCCAATCACCTTAAAAAAAACCTCATTCTCTTCTAAAAGTTAGATTTTTAGCGGTTTATATTGTCATTCTGTAGAATTATTTAAATATCAAAAGCTTCAGATATATTTAAACTGTTAGAAGTGCCGACCAGAATCTTGTGTTTACTAAAATGTTGGACAATAGCTCTCATAATCCAACAAGTGGCATATCTGACTGTAAGATTGTGTGAATTTTTCATCCAGGCTAACTGGAGAGCATCATGTTGAGAAAGATGGCATTAGAATGATAGATATGTTAACAGAAGGGATGGTAGAATAAAGGATCTTGTCTAAATACTTGTAATAAACTTGCTAAGGGATGTATTTGGAAATGCATTTGACATTGATGTAACAAGGTTTTTCAATTTGTCCTTTATGTAACCCTATAAACTAAAATACTTGTTTAGAATGTGTTCTGGAAGTTCCACTGATGGAAAAACTGCCACTTCTATATAACCTGTTCTGGCTGTAATCTTACTTCTAAGGAAATAATGTTATTTCCGTCCAGCATAAAATCTTTTCAGTAGCTGCAGTTAATGGAATAGTCCTAGATTATCCTTCTTTGTTGCCTTCTGCTGGATACTGGTTCTTAACAGTAACTCCTCAGAGTTGTTTTTAGAGCTGTTTAGATATAGTTTAGTCTTGGCACTACAAAGAGGTGCTGAAAATTTTCTCAGTCCAGCCAAAAAGGGAATAGACTAGACCATGAAACTCACACACTATTTCATATATTTATCCCAAAGTTTGACACACTCGGCACATCATTTCTTAAGCTTCTTTAACTCTTCCAAAAATATTCTGATGTCTGGTCACTGGAATCCTGTTCTGCTAGTGCTGTCACTTCAGCCATTTGAAAATTTCCTTCTTTCCAAACTCTTTTTAAGGTTTGGAAATAGAAAATAGTCAGATGGAGCAAGATCTGGTGAGTAGGGTGGATGATCTATGCACTCAAACCCCAAATTCTTTAAAACATCAGTTGTCTTGCCAGCCCTGTGAACAGGTGCATTGTCCTATAAAAAGAGAACATCTTTCAGCAGCTTCTTTTACTGTTTTTCCTTCAGTGCCTCCTTTAACAGACAAAGAAAGTTACAGTAGGATTCTGCGTTAACTGTTTGGCCCTTCTGAACATAGCCAATCATGAAAATACTTTCCTTATCCTCAAAAGTTATGACCATGACATTTTCTACTGACTTTTGAGTCTTGAATTTCTTCAGCTGTGGGGAACCCGAGTGCCACCACTGCAAAGACTGTTGTTAGGTCTCCAGATAATAGTGACATAACCATGTTTCATCAGCTGTGATGAATTGTTCCAAGAAATTCGCACTTGATTGCTCAAAATGCTGTAAAATCAACTTGGAGGTATTTACTCAATTTCATTTCTAGTCAGCATTCAAACATTGTGGAACCCATAGCTAACAGCTTCTGCATAGTCAACTGCCAATGTGTTCCCAGGATATATCTAGTGTCTCAGCAATTGTTTTCACTGAGATTATCGGCTCTTCCAAAATCAGGTCATGAGTACACTTAACAATTTCAGGAGCTGTCACTGTTGAAGGCCTTCTAGGCCTTGCTGCCTCTTCGGTCTCAAAACGTTCACGCTGAAAGTTGGTAGACCACTTCACAGTTGAGTATGATGGGCACTGGTCACTCAATGTTTTTATCATACACTCATGGATTTTCTTTAGTGTTTTCTTCTGCAGGAACTGGAACCTCATGATGGCCTAGAGTTCAGCACTTGAAAATGCCATACTTTTAATTGCCATGATAAATGATCTTTCAAAATTCAGAAATTAGAGCTACAATCCTGCAAATTGGCAATTTACAATACAAAGGAACATGTTCTCAAAATCAAGGGAGTTTGTGAAGCGGGTTAGACTGAGAACTTTTCAGCACCCCCTCCTAGTGGTAACCAAGAGTACAACCAGTTGCCACCTTTTCTTCTTGCGTGCCTTCCACTCATCCAAATGGAACAATCGAAAAGTAACAAGGATAGCAGCGTATCAATGTTTCAGGGAATGTTTTGAAAATCTGGGTTACCTAATTTCCCAGATCCTGTGGATTTTTAAAAAACAGTCAGTTGTATAATCACTCAAAGGGAGCCTGGTCCTCAGGAATGAAAACGGGTTTGTTTAATTACAGAATGTATTTATAAATTCTTGGGGCCAGAAGATCTTATTTTCTTGCAACTCTTATAGGCAATATCATTTGCCAATGGTGCTTTCAGAGAATACTGAATACACTAAAAAATCTCTAGTAATTTAGGATTTCTAATGTATATTAAAGAAGGCAGAGTGACAGTAGTTTCAACATTGGAGTCTGGAGGCCAGGGTTTGAATCCCCGCTTGACCATGGAAACTCACTGAGTAATCTTGGGCAAGTTACACACTCTCAGTCTCAAAAAGCCCTGGCATCACAATCAATCAAGCTATCAGTTTAATAGTCAGCCATTTTCACTTGATGTCAAGATAGTTCCAGTTTTTAAGTAGTCACAACATGGCATATTTCCTTACCATCACCACAAATTGGATTTGATTTCTCTCATTCAGGAACTGTACTTACCAGTGTTTGAGAACAAACTTCAGCATTTCAATTCGATGCAACAAGCCATCATCACAGACCACTGATCGTTTACCATCACTCACATGTTTTGAGTTTCTTTTAGGTGGCATTTTCTGTTTAGTAGCTATGAAACATGAGGTCAAAACCCTTATCCAAGATGAACTGATGGAAGCATGATTCTGAGATTTTGGGGTATGTTAGAATTACCTGTATATTAGAGCATTATATGGCTGAGGTCCAGGCTGTTTGGCAGACCATATCTCGCTGTATGTCCAACCAGGTTTTGGAATAACCAGGAAAGGTCCTTTTCTCAGTCCCACCACCATCACAAGCAGTGTTGGTGGGGACACAAGAGAGGCCCATCTCCATGGCTGCCCTAGACAGTGAGACTCTTCCCAGGGAGACTCCCTTCCCAGGCCACCTACTTGTTGTTGTTCTTCTGTCTGTCTGTTGTTCTTCTGACTGTTTTTCTCCAGACAGGCTTTTAATACAGAATGTTTTTAAAGAACATCTTGGGGGTGCTATACTGTTTTAAAGTGCATGGTTTTAAAGTAAGCTCTTGGGGCAAGTCTTGTCTGCTGCTGTTCCTAAGAAACGTCTCTCATTTCCACTGCCATCACAAGCCCGGTGACATAAGAGAGGGCCTTCTTGTTGGCGGCCCCTAGACTCTGGGGCTTTCCTGGGAGATCACAGTGGCCCAATCCTTGTTGTCCTTCCATTGGCAGGCTAAAACATTTTTATTCAGACAGATGTTTAAAACAGGCTAGGGATGTATTGTTTTAATTGTACTGTTTTAAAGTGCCTTTATCTTAAATTTATTTTTAAAATTGCATTTTAATGAGTGGTTGCATTTTTTAAGTGAGTGATGTGTTTTAATGCTGTAATAGTTTAATTCTGTTTTAATGTTTACTTTTGTATGTTTTTAATTGTATTGTTCTTTTAAGTTGTAAGCTGCTTTGTTTCCCAAATTTGGAGAAAAAGCAGGATGTAAATAATAGTAATAATAATAACAATACTTGATATTATTATTATTATTACCATCATTATTATTCATAGTCCTCAAATCTGGACCTTCTGGTCATGAATTCCTTCAAAAGGATGAGGAAATTCAGAATAACATTTCTCATCATCCTTCTGTTCCTTCCCATCACAAATATATTCTTCTTCTTCGTGGTCTCTGCGAATCATACAAATGGATTGTACTGCGCCTGCGTAGTCGGATTCGGAACCTTCTGGAATCACTGGGCAGAAAAAGGCTTGAAACTTTTTGCAACTTTTTGGCGGTAGCTCCGCCCCTCCTCTATATAAGCCCTGTTCCCGCTCTTTTCCCCAATTCCTTTTTTTCCACTGCGTAGGCTACTCGGAAAGGAACAGTGCTGGAATCTGCTGGTTTCTCCTCACGGTTTTTTGGATCTTTTGGCTTGTTCTTCAACTATTCTTCTGGTTCTCCGTCTTGGCTCCCGTTCTGACTCTCGGCTTGTTGACTACGATTTGGATTTTGGACTTGTTTTGATGTCTCCAGCTCCATTCAAGAACTGTATTGTCTGCGGGGCCAAGGGCCCCCACACCGACCCGCACAAGAAGTGCCTGATTTGCTTGGGGGAGACCCACGACGTCCAGAGCTTCTCCCTTTGCAGGTCTCTGACCCCCCCAGGCCAGGAAGAACCGGGCTTCCATGCTCAAATCTTACCTCGAAGGCTGCTCTGAAGATGTCCGAGTCCAGGTCAGCTTCCAAGTCTTCGGATCCTGCTTCTAAGATGTCTGTGGCCCCCGCGGCTATGATTTCCCCTACTGGTCCATCTTCCTCATCTCCCCGACAGAAGGAGGCCCCTCCAGCGCAGAGTTCGGGTGAGAAGTCCAAGTCCTCCAAGAAGGACAAAAAGGACAAGCCCAAGTCGGGCTCGGACTGGAGGGATGATGATCGGAGTAAGAAGGTCAAATCTTCTAAGGGCTCGATGGTAGGACAGTCGGGATCTAAGTCCTCCGCCAAGAGCAAGCAACCAAGGTTCCCCAGAGAAAAGCCGACTCCGTGTCCGACGAGGGAGCCAAACCTCGACACAAGACCACCTCCGTACCGAAGGCCTCCTCGGCACAGGTGCGGTTCCGTCTGTCGAGACCCAGCTCTCCGCTGGAGAGCCCGAGGCGGTCCGGCTTCCTTCGCCTGAGCCCCGCTCGGCACCAAGGCTGTCTCCTGAACAGCGTTTCTCGCCTTCCAGGAGGCACTCCTCCACACCGATGGCGAGGTCCGTTTCCTCCGACTCTGAGCCAGAGTACTACTACGATAGCGACTCTGGCCGTTACTTTGTCGCCATGCACCCCTCCACTCTGGAGAGACAGAAGGATCCCGCCAGCAAGCGTCGGGACCGACACTGGGTTGCCCTGGATGTCTCTGTCGGTACCCAGGCCAAGGAGACCGAGGAGCACGTGGAGGAGCACATGGAAGTGGAGGAGGAGCACATCCAGATGGAGGTGGAGGTCCAGGTCCATTCCCCGCAGGGATCTGTGGTGTGTGTTGGCAAGGGGCAGTTGCCGCTCGACTCTGACCTGGAGGAGGAGTTCTCCCAGGATTACCACTCCATCCTGTCCAGAGAGATGTGCCATTCTCCGCAGAAATTCTATCAGCCTGGCCCGGTCTCCCCGTCGGATAACGTGCAACTCTTCTGAGAGCACGTGATCAAAATGGCCAATGCCCTCGAGCTCGAGATCACCCGCATCGAGGACGAGGCCGTGGACCAGGTGGAGCGTTGGATTCAGGGCTCGACACCGACCCTGGCTGCAATCCCCTTTCTGCCATCCTTGGAGAGGATTGCAAAGCGCTCCTGGCTGACGCCAGCTTCCGTCCCTTCTACCGCCAGGAAGATAGATAGCCTCTACAGGATCTCTCCGACGTCAGCTCCATGGCTTCACGCACACCCGAAGCAGAACTCTGCGATAGTTGAAGGATCCCAGTGGGTCTTCACTCGGAAGACATCCACCTCTCTGATGAACCGTGAGGCTAAAATGGTTGACGGGCTGGCGAGGAAGGTCTTTGAGGTATCTGCACTGGGCCTCAAGGTCTCCAACTACAATGCTTGTATGGGGGCCTACGTGCAGTACCTCATGGAGCGTATGTCTCCTCTCCTGGCAGACCTCCCAGACGGCAAGCTGCCTGTGGCAAACCAGCTCCGCGAGGAGGCCCATGCCATCGGGGGACTCCTTATTACCTTGGCCAGGCACAACGTGGACTGTTCTGCCAAAGCCATGGGGGCTGCCATAGCCCTCCGGAGACATGCGTGGCTCCGGGCTTCCGACTTGAACTCGACAGCGAAGTCTACCATTGAGGACATGCCGTTCAACACTGAGGGCCTCTTTAATAAGGAGACCGACGAGAAATTGAATTACAAGAATAAGATGATGGCTGCTGCGAAGAAGCACGGCTTGTCCTCCTTCCAGCAGCCCTTTTCTCGTTGGAGGTCCGTCAGCTCACGAGCCTTCTTCCCCGCTGGCCACCGGGCCTTTCCCCAGGAGCGTCCGTTCTGGCAGCAAGAGGGGAGGCAAAGATTTCCTTCGCAGTCCTCTTCCTCATCCAGAAGGTGCCAGCAGGCTCGGTAATGGAGGCCCTTCACAAAGAAAATCGACGCTGAGGCCGGTAAGAAGAGGCAATGAGGCCGACCAGCGTGCTCCGTCGTATCCTCTTCGACTCCTTTCCTCCTTGATCTTCTGAGGCCCTGTCTTAACATCTGGGCCCAGATCACCACCGACTCTTGGGCTCTGACTGTTATATCTAAGGGTTATGCCCTCGAGTTCGAAGAGCTTCCACCTACGGGAGCTGTTGTCTCTACCCCCCCTTCACCTACCCTTCTCGACAAAGTACGCACTCTGTTGCAAAAGGGGGCCATTTCCCAGTTCCACCCGTCCCGGGCTCACCAGGCCTTTTTCTCCAGGTACTTCACGGTACCGACGTTGGATGGAGGCCTCCGTCCCATTCTGGACCTCCGACAGCTAAATTCCTTCTTGACTTACAAGAAGTTCAGGATGGTCACCCTTGCCTCTATTCTGCCTCTTTTGTACCAGGGCCTGTGGTTCGCCACGATAGACCTGAAGGATGTCTACTTCCATGTCGCCATTCGGGAGGAGCACCGAAGGTTCCTCTCCTTTGCAGTCGGGGCCGACATGTACCACTACAACGTCCTGCCCTTCGTACTGACCACGGCTCCGAGGGTCTTCATCAATTGCATGGCGCCGATCGTTGCCTATCTTCACCAGCGAGGGTCGATTCTTCCCTTATTTAGACGACTGGCTCTTCGCGGCAGACTCCGAAGAGGACCTTTGCCGGGACGTCTCCTTCGCCGTCTCCCTTCTACAATCTCTCAGCCTGGTGCTCAACCTCGAGAAGTCCCACTTGACCCCGGTCACCAGGATCAAGTTCATCAGAGCCATCCTCGACTCCAACGCTTGTCTCGCGTACCTCCCGGAGGACCGTTTCCAGTCAATCTCAAAGGCCACCCTACATTGCCGCTCCAACAGGCGAGTTCAGGCCCGAGATATCCAAGTGGCACTCGGACACATGGCCTCTACAACTTATGTGACCCCGTGGGCCAGGCTTCGGTTTCGACCCCTCCAGTCCTGGTTCCTATCGGTCTTCGATCTTCTGCTGGACCACCCGGACAAGTGGCTCACGGTACCGAGACCAGTTGCCCTCTCTATCCTGTGGTGGCTAGACTCCCAAAACGTCTGCGTCAGCATGCCCTTCGTGCCTCCAGAGCCTCAAGTCGTTCTCACCATGGACACATCCAGGGATGGCTGGGGAGCCCACACCATGGGCCTCACCGTGAAAGACAAGTGGCAGCAGTGTCACTGGGACCTGCACATCAACGCGCTGGAGATGCTGGCTGTGGAGAAAGCCCTGAAGGCCTTCGAACATGAGCTCCTTGGCAAAGCAGTACAGTTGTTGACGGACAACACCACCGTCATGTACCACATCAACAAACAAGGGGGCACGAGGTCACAGACGCTTCTCGAGATAACGCTCCGGATCTGGCACTGGTGCATCCCGAGAGGCATCCTCCTCCAGGCAGTTCACCTTCCCGGAGAGGAAAACGTCCTGGCGGACCAGCTCAGCAGGTCCGATTCGCAGTGCCACGGGTGGACTCTCCACCCCGAGACGGTGGCGGACCTCTTCGCGAGATGGGGCACTCCTCGCATAGACCTCTTCGCGTCTGAGACCAACACTCACTGCAGCCGGTTTTGCTCCTGGGACTGGTCTTGACGCTCGCTGGGGGATGCCTTCCTCCACAGCTGGACAGGGGAATTCCTTTCCCCCGTTCCCACTCATCACGAGGGTCGTCTCCAAGATGTCAAGAGACCAGACGGACGCCATCCTGATAATTCCTTGGTGGCCCAGGCAGCCATGGTTTCCGTCCCTGCTTCACCTTTCTCGGAACCTATTCCTGAGGATCGAGCCGAGACCAGATCTCCTCACTCTCCAGGAGGGTCGAGTTCGGCATCCGGACATCGAGGACCTTCCTCTGGTGGCGTGGAGACTCCGGCCCTAGCGGACCTCCTGGCGGCGGTGCGGCGCGTGATGCTGGCAGCCCAGAAGCCGGCGACCAAGAGGTCCTACTCCTGCAAGTGGCAGAAGTTCCTGCGGTTCCTGGCGTCTAGAGGCCTCTCTCCATCCAGAGTCTCGACACCGGTCGTCCTGAAGTTCCTGATGACACTGGTGGAGTCGGGGCTATGCCTCACCTCCATCAAGTGTTACCTGTCTGCCATTTCATCACATTTCCAGTTCCAGGGCAGACCTTCCTTCTTCAAGGACCCCTTGGTGAAGGGGTTCTTAAAGGGGTTTAACAACCTACACCCGCCGGCTTCAGTACCGGCATCGGCTTGGAGCCTCCAGGGGTTTTTGTCTTGTTTGGGGTCCAAGCCTTTTGAACCTATGGCTACAGCTGACTTGAGGCTGGTGACTTGGAAGACAGCCTTTTTGGTAGCCATTACCTCCGCTCGCCATGCAGGTGAGCTCTGTGCCTTGCGGAGGGACCAACCTTTCCTTCGTTTCCATAAGGACAAGGTGGTCCTCTGTACCGACATCACCTTCTTGCCTAAGGTGGTGTCTGCTTTTTATATGTGCCAAGACACTGTGCTCCCGACCCTGGCCCCGAACCCGACCACCGATACCGAACACCGTTTGCACCTGTTGGACGTTCGGGGGGGCTTTGGCCTTCTATTTGGACAGGACTTCGGGTTCAAGCCGTTCTGACAGACTGTTCCAGTGCTACTCAGAACATAAAAAGAGACTACCTGTGACTGCTCAGAGGTTTTCTAAATGGGTGGCTGGTACCATTCACCTCTGCTATGAACTGTCAGGTAGGACTCCCCCTACAAGGGTCAGAGCACATGCAACTAGGGCGGTAGTGACATCCTCTGCTTTCTTGACTGGTATCCCTCTTGAGGATGTCTGTAAGGCTGCTGTCTGGCCCCAACCAATGACTTTCATAAAGCACTACCGGTTGGACACTAGGGCAAGGACCGATGCAGCCTTTGGCAGGGCAGTGTTACTGTCTGGGTTACACTGATGTCAGTTGGTACCATGCTATGTTTGTCACACATTGCATTGTTTTGTTGATTTTGACACATTGCATCTTATTGCACTGTTCTGCCTGTTTTGTTTGACATTGCTGGCTTCCAGCAGTGGGTGCTTTGGGGGTGCATTTCTGTTATCCATGCACAGTGTATATAGTTTACTCCTTTGAGTATATGGGTCTATTCTGCTCTGTGAGCAGTATTGTACTATTGTTGTTGTTTTATACTTTATACAAGAAACACACATGGGTTAGTTCAATTTGACAATTTTTATTATGGACCAATAAACTTCTTTGGTTCATCTTACAACTGTTGTCATGAAACTCCCTCCGCCGCTTACCTAAGCTTGCTAGTCTAACCCATTTGTATGATTCGCAGAGACCAAGAAGAAGAAGGACAGGTTGCTTACCTCTAACAGTATTTCTTCGAGTGGTCATCTGCGAATACATACAAATCCCCCCTTCTTCCCCTCAGTGTCCTGCTCAGCATTGTTCTGCTCCTCCTTCGCTTGTGGCGGAAAAATTTCGGAACTGGGGAAAAGAGCGAGAACAGGGCTTATATAGAGGAGGGGCGGAGCTACTGCCAAAAAGTTGCAAAAAGTTTCAAGCCTTTTTCTGCCCAGTGATTCCAGAAGGTTCCGAATCCGACTGCGCAGGTGCAGTACAACCCATTTGTGTGTATTCGCAGATGACCACTCAAAGAAATACTGTTACAGGTAAGCAACCTGTCCTTATCTAGACTGGAAGGAGGTATACTTTACCCTGTTTCCGCAAAAATAAGACATCCGCTAAAAATAACAACTAGTAGAAGTTTTGCTGAATTGCTAAATATAAGACCTCCTCTGAAAGTAAGACCTAGCAAAGCTTTTGTATATAAATATATATATACAGTATATAATAAATGTTCAATTTTTTTGGTTCAGCAATAAATGGGAATTCTTTTTCATGGAATAATAAGACATCCCCTGAAAATAAGACCTAGAGCATCTTTGGGAGCAAAAATTAATATAAGACACTGTCTTAAATTCCAGGAAACACGGTTGTCACCTTGCCCAGGCATTGCTGCTTCTTTCATTTCACTCTGAAAAACTTGGGTTCAACCCACAAATGTGACTGTTTGTACTGACTATGACACCAGTAGATTCGCAAAGTTCATGATGCTTCCATTGATCTTGAATTTAGGTATTTTGATACATAGGTCACAGGCTACTGACCACAACCCATACCATCAGCAGGCCAGATGCATCACATTTTTACTGCCTCCTTGGAATATGACATTCTGGGACTCTGTGTTAATGTAATGAAGTCTCTTTTGGCACCAACAGCTATCTCAATCGTTGGTCCTTCCACATTCACTGGGGTTAGGGGTGAAGGACCGCCATGAATGTGGAAAACCCCCAAATAAAAAACACTATTCTTTTTACCTAAGAGAACACCTCTCTAGAAATCTTCAGGTCCTCTAGTGCAACTCTGTAGTCAACATCTTCCAGATTCATGCTAGAGGACCTACAAATGCCTAGGAAAGTGTTTTCTTTAGGAATGTCTAGGTTTTCCAACACAACTCAATGGTCACCTTCTGGCAGAATTGCACTGGAGGACCTAGAGATTCCTAGATAGACCACATTAATCAAAACCATAAATAATTAAATCTGCAAAAGTTAAAACTGCAAATATGGAGGGCCAACTGTACAAATTTTCCATCTTCCAGATTTCAAATCCTTTTTAGGTCACTGACATGGCTTGGTGACCTGAAACTTCCAGAACGAATGGCTTCAACTTTCACTCATGGAACAGTGTACCCCACCCCACCTCGATGTTCCAGATAAGAATAATCCTCCTGACCAAGGGTCTGATTCAGCTTTCAGAAATTCTATTCTCCGTGAATATAGTGATGACTTTCACCCTTTTTTTTCACTGTTTATCAAGGGTGGTAGTCTGAACTACAGCCTTAGTACTAACAGGACAGAGTGGGGCAACCTTTTTCCTATCTAGGATGGAAAGGTTTTTAGCAGTGGCATCTTCTGGCATATTTTCTATAGGATACACGGGGATCTGGACAAGTATCTCTGGGCTCACAATGGAAATGATTACTTTCTTTGTTTGCATTTTCTGTTTCAACTCGGTAATCCTCGTATTACATACATCATGGTTAACATGCTCAAACTGAATCTCTGCTTGGGTGGCCCAGTATTGTACTGCCTGCTGCACCTTTTTGTGTTCTTGTTCTAACTCTGCTAGTTTAAGCCGTAAAGCCTGTCCCTGTAAGGAGGTTTCTTCAAATTTGGCTCGAGCGTCTTGCACAGCAGAAGAAAATGCTTGGTTGTCTGCCATCAATGCACTGCTTTTCAGTCAAGCTATTGAGTTTCTGGACGAAGCTTGAAGAGCCATTAAGAGCCACCCAAAGTCTCCACACTGCTGTTGAATCTTTAGATGGACCCAAAAACGTTTTTTCTTTGCATTGAGTGTGAAAGCAATAGTATTAGCATTAGCATTTCTATACTGCTTAATAGTGAACTCGGCACTCTCTAAATGGTTTACAATCTGTAAGCCAATTGCCTCCAACAAGCTGGGTACTCATTCTACTGACCTATGAAAGGAAGAAAGGCTGAGTCAACCTTGGAGCCCTGGAATTGAACTCACAACCTTGTCGCTCTAGTACCAACATTTACCAACTGTGTCACCAACACATAAAGACAACACACAAAGTTTTAAGAGTGTTGTGATTGTTAAATGACTCATCCTCCTATGAATTTTTACCTTTACTGGCTACATCTCTCTCTCTTTTTTTTTTCTTTTCTATTTTGAGATGATTTTTAAACATTTTTCTTCAGATCCTGTAGGCTTGAATCTTAACACCAAACTCACGGTTGCCTCTCTCAGCATCTATTCAAAGAGCAAAGGTGTTTCCATACAAACTCCCCTGTGATGCTGAAGCATGAAGACATTTCTCTCTCTACAATGTCCTCAGTGTTTGGATCCATAGGGGGAGGGGACATGAACACAGTGGAATGTCACAATGCCTTTCTAGGCAATGAAGAGAAGAGGGTTTTATTTGAGACTTGCACAAGTAACTGCTACAACTTTAAATTAACCCTTTCTGAAGAATGTCCCCAGGCTCAGGGAAAGAAGAATCACCGAGGTTCATAGGGGAGGAAAACTAATTCACTGGAACTTACCAGCACCCTAGTGCTGGAGGGAAGAGGGATTGGGTCCTGACTCAGCCTTACCAGTCTCCAAAAAGCTCTTACTACTTATTGATCCTTCCTAACAGGCAAGCTTCACAATTATACAAAGCAGAAAGTAAGCATATTTATAGAATGTGGCTCTATGTGAAGGTATTATGCAGATTCTGATCTTAATTTAACTATCCTGACTAAATGCCCTTGAGCTTCCCCCATGCAGAACCAGCAGAATCCTGCACATTTATTTTACATGCATTTTGGTAATGTGTGATGAAATCAATGAAACTGTGTAATTTTTTATTCATTTCATTTCATTTGTATGCTGCCTTTCTCCCAGAAGCGGCCCAAGGTGGCTCACTGATAAAAACATTAACAATTCTCAATAAAATTCAAAACAATTTTACTAATTTGTGTAAGTTAATGAACATATTATATTATAAAGTGGTTTCTCTCACAGCTTTTACACACACATCCTAATTTTAAAAATTTCAACTGTTTTTTTTCAAATACATGCACATTTTCATATATTAAACAATATTTATACTGTTCTCTGATGCAGACCTAAGGAAAATGTAGGTTTTGGTTCATTAGATGTCTATTTTCATTTTCTGTTTTAAGAAATTTTACCCCCAAATAAAAAGGAGAACAACATTTTTTTCAAAGAGTACCATTGTACAATATACAACTGTTTTGCAGGATTTTGCAGCGTTATTGCAGTCCTTTATTTGTCTTGAAGTAATGTTAATAAAATGGAGTTGTGCTTGATTCTTCAGTTTATGAGATCAACTTGTAAAACATGTTTAGTTGGATTCAGACTTAATCATATTTGAAGCAGACTTCGGAAATCAGTTAAACTAAACACTCATCAGTTTCACAGAGTCTACCCTTAGTATGACATGCGCCTGAAACAGACGAGCAGGAAAGTGTGTCTTCCGGCCTGTCTGGGGGCATGGTGTTTAAATAAGCTGAAGGAAAAGCAGGCCAGAAAACGAGGGGAGAAAGTCCACTCTTTGTTGGCATTCTGATTGGGACTGCGGCGGCAGCTTGGATCAGGGCCGGGGCCATACGGTCTCCATGGTCCCACACTGATTGGGATGGAAGTGACCTCTGGCCTCTCCTTTTGCCTCATCTGCATGACTGTAAGATTGCAGTTTTGTTAGGACTTTAGGCCAGTGTTTCTCTGACAGTTGTACTTTTTACATGTTTGTGTAAGGAGGTATCTGTTTATGCAAGCAGTCCTCCTTCACCCTGCAGTAGAACAGCAAGTTAGGCTTAGAGGTAGTTGAGAAACTGCCACAGCTCCAATTGCCAGTATTTGGAACAGCAACTGGAACATCCAGAATGGACAACTGAACATTCTGCGCCATTTGCCTTTAACAGGATCTTCGATCTAGATCTCAGCCAACTTTTAACAACGTCTTCTTCATCCAACTCCAGTGGAGGCTTCAGCTTGATGTATCATTTAAACTGTTAGCCTGAATTAGGAATCCTGCTTATTCAAGGGAAAATATTTTTAGTTCTCTGTGAGTGCATGGGCTTGAAGGCAAAAAGTCGGGGTAGAGGTCGATCTTGGGCCTTTGGGTTTTCTCCTTTTTAAATTGATTAGCATAGCTAGGATAACTGATCAAGCAAGTCAAGATAACAGAAGAGAGTATGGCTTGGTTTCCTCTGTCTTCATGCCTTTTCAGATATGAGCTAATTTGTCAAAAGTAATAATAAAATTTGAGAGCCTTTTAATCCCCTCATTCATTTATCAGAGGAGGGATTAACAATAATTACATTGCAGGAGACTTTATTAAAGGTTGCATCTGGAATGCTCTAGTTTTATGTTGACAGGACTAACACCCTATGGTGTGGCCCTCATCTTTTAATCTGCTACAAGATTCTCAAGAAGAGTGTTCTGACATTAATTCATTACTTCTTGCATTGGCTGTCATGAGCCATCAAGCTCTGCCATACCATCAGATAACTGCATGCATTCTACAAGAGTTTTTTGTATCCTCCACAGCCTTTCTAAGTGAGATCTCTGTGCCTAAATTGTGCTGGGCTGCAGATTGATCAGAAGCATTGCAGCCATCTGGTTTTGTCCAAAACCACACACTTGATATTTTGGTTTAGGCAAATGCCTCTTTGAGCTGTGTGGTGTGATTGTTTAGCATTGTCTTTTCCTCCCTCAGGTAAGTCAGCTTGTTGTTCTCCTCTGTGTGTGAGTTCATAGAGATCACAATGAAGAAGAATAGGTTGTGTACTTGTTACTATGGTTCTTTGAATGGATATCTGTGCAGTCACACAACCCATCCTCCTCCCCTTCTGCAGATGTCATTTTAATCTGTTCTTTCTCTGTTGGTTCTGTAACTGCTGTAATGGTCCATTGGGAATTAGGCTGGATGCCAAGGATTCATTCCCTGTTAAGGTTGTGTGTTGAGGGCTTGGGGAAGGATTCGTACTAGAACCTGGCCACCTGTCTCTAGAAATGTTGTTCTGTGCAGGCAAATAACTCATTTATGTGACTGCACTCATAACCACTTCAAGTACCACAACTGCAGGTAAGCTCTTCTGGGCTCTACTTTCTCTTAACTTTTCCTTAAATTATTAAGTGTTACTTCCCTTTCTTTATTCTAGCAATCATAATTTGTCATGTCATGATGGCTTTTGCCCAACTACTGTTTTGCTCACCTGACCCCTACATAGAGTCTGTAGATGCAGAGGCCAGAGCCAAACAAAAGGTCTTATTGCTCAAACCAAGCAGAAGAAGAGAAAGAAAAAAAAAATCATCTTCATACAGAAACACCTGAAGATATGAAGCAAAAAGGTCCAAAGTCTGACCAAAAACATTTATAGGGAAATCAGTTAATTACGCTTTCACTGAAAATACACATCTTTACAGTGGAGACAATCCAGCAAGTTAACCTTTTCCTTAAAACTTGTAACTAGTATTCAACTTGTGGCCTTCGGCTAAGTTAACTGACATTGATCCAAAGGACTATAGCAGTCTGTAAGCCTAGGTTCTCTCTATTGCTGCTGCTGAATTTTTTGTTGGGTGCCTTCAGGTCATTTCTGATTTAGGGCAACCATAAGGCAAAGCTATCATGTGGTTTTCTTGGCAGGTTTCTTTAAAAGGGATTTGCCAAATGCCTCTCTCTGAGGCTGAGAGAGTGTGGCTTGCCAAATGTTGTCTAGTGGGTTTACATGGCTGAGCCAGGTCAGATATATAAAATGTCCTAGAAGTCACAGAGATCTTTTGCCATCTCTCCCTGCGGGTTGGAACAGGTTAAAAACAGTAATATACTCACTAGTAAGGACAGATATATCATTTCCAATAGCTGGCCATGTGCTATGCTGCCTCGAGTTTATGGGAATTGTAGAACAAAATATCAAATGTCTCAGTTACTCTGTGCTGGATTCAGGCTGATTTAGCATAGGTTTTTCATCATTAGATCAATTCCAAAACAACGCTAATGCTCAGCTATGCTTTATGCTGGAGGATAGTCTTC
The DNA here is from genome assembly GCA_034509955.1 of Urosaurus nigricauda. NCBI lineage: Eukaryota > Metazoa > Chordata > Lepidosauria > Squamata > Phrynosomatidae > Urosaurus > Urosaurus nigricauda. The sequence continues at coordinate 140,413,759 of JAOEGL010000003.1, read as the reverse complement.
CCTGAGCTGAGAAACGGTTTGGATTCACAGGGGTCAAAGCTAGAGTTCATTAACTGATGTTCTATTCATGAAGGGATCTGCAGCCATTTCGATTTGAAGTCCCACCACATAATCCGTGTATGACGAATATGTTGTCTTCAAATCCCATGCACCTCTAGTCCTGTACAAAACCACAAAACTCTGTCAGCCTTGTTATTTCTGTTTACTTAGCCACAATTTGGAGAAACATCATAATGATAAGTGTGACCATAACACTCTAATCATATAGTACAATTCACACAAATTTGAGTATGAAAGTGTACCTCATTAGACAAGGTAGCATTGGGAATAAGACTGAAGGGACATCAGCAACAGGTAATTCAGATGGATATCTTTCCTTTGTCTTGGTATTATACCAGCTGTATCAGAGGTGGTCCTGTAGGATATGCTGCCCTGAGATCTGGTCATATAGGAAAGATAGGAAAATGTTAATATATACATAATAAAAAAATATAGATTCCAGGTCTCCGTGATACTGTAGGGGTCAGCAATAATATCCACAAACATCAGCCCGTGGATGGTGTGCTGGACTTGATCTTTTTTGAATTCTTGCTCTTATTTACAGAAGATTTGTGAGGATAATATAGGTAGGTAGGAATGAGCCAGCATGGTACAGTGGTTTGAGTGTTGAACAAGAACTCCAGGATTCAAATCACCACTCAGTCATGAAAATCTACTGGGTGACCGTGGGCAAGTCAAATCTCTCAGTCTGAGAGGAAGGCAAGGACAAACCTCCTTTGAATAAATCTTCCCAAGAAAACCCTATGATAGGATCACCATAGCTCAGAGTTAACTTGAAGGCACATAACTACAAAAATAAAGGAAAAGCAATATGTTGACTCAAGTATCTTGCATTGTTTTTCCTTCCTCTGCTTCATTTATCTTTTACAGGGGGAGAAAAGTCATAATGGCTTTTAGACTACTGAGATAGAATTTAAAAATTTCATTTATATTCGATTTTTTTTTTTTTTTTTGAGATCCAAAACATTTTAAATAAAAGCAAGATGATAACCAAGTTGTTCACAATAGTTTGGTTGATAAAAGTTTGTTTTGGTTGATAAAAAAAGATATTTAAAAATTTTTAATAATAGACACAATCAGTTTTGTTGAAGTTCTCAGTCTCAAGTAGGTGGATGTGTCCCCTAAGTCCCAGTACACTAGATCTTCATGCAGCATTTTTCAGAGTTGGGGTAACTGATTGAGGTGCTGATGCCTCTCTTACAACTGGAGTGACATTAAGTTATTTTATATCTGATCCAGTTTTTAAGTGCAGGCATTATGTATGTGAGAATGCAAAGTTTAAATGTGTATGAGCCTTCAAGTTGCCTTTTGACTTAAAGCAACTTGAATTTCATAGGGTTTTCTTAGACAAGGAATACTCTCAAGAGGTGGTTTGGCTAGCTCCTACTTGTATCAAACTATTTCTTTTGATCACAAATTAGAAGAGATTGAAAACAAGTTTCACTTGATATAGGTAGACAGTCCTACTGGCATCACATCCTCTCATTTAGTGTAGGCCTATGTTCAACATAATCATAGAGCCTAGTGTGCACAGTTCCCATTTCAGATACAAGGACAATGCCTATATCATAATCACATTATGTTTGGAGTATATTAACTGAAGAAAAGTAAGCTTCTCCTTGCCTTCCCCTTGCTTGAAGTGCTTTGTTTGCTGAAAAGGTGGTCTTTCAACTGAATCGGAAACGCTATTAAATTTGAACAAATATGACCTACCTTTTTAGGTCACTGTGGTAAGAGCACCAAAATGGGATTAAAATACAGGTAACAAACCCTGGTTGTTTGACCTGTATGTTTTCATCTCTTTTTTTCCTTCTTTGGTTTTCTTTTATTGCTTTTAATCTTTCTAACAGGTTGCACTGTAATTTAAAATAAATTGAAGGAAGCAGATGGAAGGCCTAAAAAAAAAAAGAGATTAAGTTTGAATTTAAATTCATATTAATAGGTTGATAGTTACTGGAATTGTATGTACAACATCTGGAGAAAGAGCTTGCTGGCTTTTTAAAAACTAACAGGTTTAAAGGTGAGCAGTCTTCCACTTCAGATGTTTTCTGTTATATTGAGTTTGGGTTTTGAGATAAAAATAGGAACAGGTGTTGAGTTAAAAATACCTAGTCTTCTTGTTCCACTATTTGCTCCTATTTATCTCTTCTAGGTCTTTCTTTATATGATGTGAAGAAAGAGGCTCACTAATGTCACAGTTACTTGAGAGTTGGTACAAAAAACACTAGGAGATATTTCTACACCTCTTTTCTTTGCAACCTTATTTTTTAGCAAAACTGCAGTGAGAAGTTCAAACTTTGGTGTGTGTTTTTCATACATGTCTTAGCTGAGTCTTATACTTGCTGTATGAAGACAAATGATATCAGTTCTGCAGTTTATTTCACTGAACAGTCATGTAACACAGACAATGTTTTAAAAAAGGCTCAAATTCTCTTTCACACCTTGGCTTTGATCCAGATTTTGGTGTGTAAAACTAGAATGGCAGAAGCAGACTTCTTTGCTACCTTCTTCCATAACAGCCGCACCACACCCCTGAAAATACTTTAAAGTAGGTTGGAGGGTCTTCTGCTAAGTGAAATGGGCTGTATTTCAGGTGAATCCCATCAGACTGTATGGAGTGGAGCCCTTCCATCCATGAAGGCTGATTATGGTTCCAGCCCCATGTATTTGCTGTACCTGCGATGCTTCAACCCAGTACTGCTGTATCTGTAATATATTGGGTTTAACAAAAAAAAATCTGTACTGAATCCACAATTTCCTATTTCATGTTCATTATAGGCAAATAATCACATAAACTGGGTATCTCCAAAGAACAACAAAATGATATATGTTATTATCTGTGTTCTGATGTGTGTGTTGTGGGGGGTCATTCAACTAACACATGACAATGGCAACTGACTGGGTAACTCTCTGAACCTAGTCTTTTAAGCAGTACATTCATTTTATCAAGATTTGGCATTTTACTTTCCCTCATTAGAGTACAGGAGTTGTTGTTTGCCATCAAGTCAGCTTCAGCTTGTAGCAACCCAATGCAAGAGAGGCCTTCATGAGCCTTGGTCATCAACAGCCCTGCTCATTTCTTGCTCCTTGTTAGAATCAATCCATCTGTAATGTGGGTTTCCTCTTTTCCTATTGTGTTTTATTTACCAAACTGGATTTTTAAAACCAAACATCAGTGTCAGGCAAGAAAAAATGTAGAGGGGCAAGAAGATTTAAAATGATGCATATACAAATATATAATTATTTTGAGATATTGTTCTGTGCATATTTTGAACTCGTATTGGATACAGGTTGAATCTCCCTTATCTAAAATGCTTGGGACCAGAAGTGTTTGGGATTTTGAATATTTTTTATCATCATCATCATCATCATCATCATCATCATCATCATCATATCATCATCATCATCATCATCATCACCATCATCATCATCATCATCATTGTCATCATCAGATTTTTGAATATTTGCATATACATAATGAGATATGATATACATATTATAAACATAGCCTGAATATATTTTTGTACACAATATTTTTAATAATTTTGTGCATGAAACAAATTTTGTATACACTGAATGATCAAAAAATAAAGGTATCACTAAATCTTAGCCACCCATGTGGACAATTTTGTATTTTGGAGTATTTCAGATTTTAGAATTCCAGATAAGGGATACTCAATCTGTACATGGATTTTCCAGCTGCACTGATGTTTATTTTACAGTAGGAAACTGATGACTTTGGGGCTGACCAGACTGGCACTCTTTTGCTGACCTGTACGCATGGTGTGGGCTGAGTGTCCACATGCTCTGGGCCCTCACCGTGCTGCCCAGGTGCCATCTTGGCATGCACCTGTCCACATGGTATGTGCCATGATGATACATGTCGTACGCAGGGGTGGCATCACGCTGCCCATCTGTACAGGCCCTTCTTTCTCTAAGCTGGTGTTATCCAAGTCTGCTTAATCAGTAAATGGCAGTAGCAGGGATTCTTTGTGATCCTTCCAAGTTCAACCATAGCCAAATATAAATCAGAGTGCATCAGGCAAATAACTTCTTTGTTGGCATGGGAAGTCCAATCTCATAAAGCCCAGGAGGATGTTAAATTTCTGTATAACATGTTTAATAACACTCAAAACTGCAGCAATGTCCTACCATTTTGTCAGGCTCTTATTCTGACAACAGGCACTAACTGATGCTACCAAAAGGATAAGAGTTAATATTAGCATATATTTAATGTCCTGAAACTTCCCTCATATTAGTATTCATCCCAGGATGTTGTGTGAAGAGGTCTTAACCTTTTTAATGAAGAATTTGCTGCACTCTGCTTTGTTCAGCTAAATGTTGTTTATTTATTACTATATTTGAAATCCTTATAATCCATCTTTTATTCACAAATGAAAGGCAACTAACCATACATGTTAACACAATAATTAAAACAATATTGAAAATATGGACAACAGCAGTCATTAAAAAATCAGGAAATTTTTAAAATAATTATTATTATCATCACAAAAAAGTCCTCTGGGAAACTGTTGCCAGTGTAGTCCTGGCCGGTTGAAGCAAACATTCCCCAGAGGACCTGAGTGTACTGGACGGATTGTAGGGAATAAGACAATCCTTTAGGTAACACACTTTTGGTTCCTGCAAAAGCAGAGGGATAGATATTTTTTAAAAAGCTATATACCATATATACCCAACTATAGTTTGACCTCGTGTAAAAGTCGAGGGCAGGTTTTGGTGCCAAAATTATAGATTTTGATAAGAGTAAAACTTAAGGGAATGTAACAAAGGATGTAGAAGATGGAAGAAAAGGAAAATGATGCCACAGAACTTAAAAAATTCCAGCAGGCATAACTGTTTATGCTCGCCCTAAAAGCTAGATGGATGAGGAGGAAACTAGGGTAAATAGTGGCTGTGTAATGTGTGAGTAAGGCAGACAAGCCCAGGTGGGGCTCAGAAAATAACCACATGTTAAAAACGATGTAAAGACAAAGCCAAGAAAATTGTGACTACATTAGCATTCATTAAAATCTTTAACTTTGATGGGATAACTTTGCCTAATTTTAACCCAGAAAAGCTCATAATCATACACAAATGTCTTATTCAAATCCTTCAAAGCCCAATGTCTCTTGGCACTCCTTTGAGCAAAGCACCAGAGAGCTGCCACTAGAACATTTTCCTGCCTGGGCATTCAAAAAGGTCAGAAGTGGTGACATAGCAGAGTGTAGAATGGGATGGTGCTTCTTTTAGCTGCTCTTCGGACACACCAAGCTCTTGCCTTTTGCTGCTCAGAGAAGGGAAGGTTCCTTTTTTGATCAGAGGTAAAGTAAAGTACTTATACTGACCCATGGATAAGTTGGCCCAGTTTTGGGGGGTCAATGTTTTGACTAAAATTTCTAGACTCATACATGAGTATATAATTATTTTCTTTGTACAAGTACAACCTCTTCCTTTTCTCTCAATAGTTGTCATGATTTTCATGACTCTTATGAAAAGCCTAGCCTGTGCACTGGTTCAACTCTTCTCATATCTTAGGCCTGAAACAGACAGGCAGACAGGGGCGGTTTCCAGCCACTCCAGGGGCATGGCATTTACATGACACACATGCCTGCAAGCAACCTGGGGCCATGCTGAGGCTTCTTAAGGCTGCCCAAAACTAGCCCCAGAAGAGGTGGATCCGCTTCTTCCTGGTGCCATGGGATGAGGTGCCCTCAGGGCCACAGTGTGTGTTTGTAGCAGCCCCAGGATGATCAGGCTGGGAGTGGTTTCTCTGCTTTGCCCCTCAGTTACAATGGTAGTTTTGATAAGTAATTATTTGTACAAAAGAGAAAATGATGATGGATGGATGGATGGATGGATGATAAATTGATTTGGCAGTGCTCATGTCTGAAACATCTGTTTTACCCACAGGATGAGGAAGAAATGGGTTATGAACAAACATTAGAATTCCGCAGAGGTGGTGATGGTCAACCTCGGCGATCAACACGGCCCACTCAACAGTTTTATCAACCTCCAAGAGCTAGGAACTGATCAAAGGTAAAGGCTTTTTGGGAGCTTTTTGTCCCCCCCCCCCCCCGCTTTTTTAAAGCTTTCATTATTTGGTTGTGGAAATTATTCTAAAATTCCATTTTGTCATTTTCTGCAATGAAGCTATAATAATTACGTGGTCTTGTTTTTGGAACTTGCTTGGCCCCAGTGTTTATTCAGAAAGCTAAATCGATGAGTCTACAATGTTAACTTTGTTAAAAATGTACTAGATCTTTAAAAGGGAGGAGGGAGTCCTCTATGGGTTGTGGGGGGCAATATCACTTTGTCTTTCCCCCCCTCCTAAATTGTTTTAAGCCCAAAGGTGTCTCCATCCCCACTCCCAACCTGCCACCAATGAAGTAAGGAACATCTTTGGGTTTTAAAAAGGTGGGATCAGGATAGGAATGTAGGATATGAACCTCTGACCTCGACGTGTGTAGGTGGGTCGTCTCCAAAGCTCAGGAATTTCCTTTTCTTGGTTTAAATAATATAAATCTACATTAGTACTGGCTGCAGTTAGATTTATTTTGTTTTCATTTGGTTATCTCTTTTGTATCTTTTTACTGGTAGTCGCCTCTGTTAGCAATGTTCAAGCTAAGTGCTGATCTCTATGTAATCAAATTGACCACCAAGGTGTGCAAAAGTAACCCCTCCCCCCAAAGGAAAAGGAAAAAATCCCAAAGAGACAATTTTTTCTAACTATGATTTATTTTTTTCCTCTACAGGAGTATTATTTTGGTTGTATACAGTAACTTAAAAGCTTAAATAGGTACAGAGATAGTGGTGCCATCTCTGTCTATACAGTTTTATTGAATACAAAACACAAGAATGGGACAATTTTTTAAAAAAAATATATTTTATGAGTTTCAGAAATAAATGTTATTGTACAGTTCTGGAAAAACAAACTTACTGAAAATGCTTATTATCAGCATTTGTCTATCATTCTTGCATTTTATTGGTGTGCCTTTCACAAATTTCTGGACTTCAACAAATGACTGGCAGGATGTTTTATGTGCACAAAGTTGTTTTGTGGCAGCGTTCAAGTGGATGTTAACCCCATCATTGAAAACTGGTTCCCTTGGCACAGCTAAAATCCACTTAAGCCACTCTAAGGCCTGCTCATACAATGAATTTACTACGCAGAACCACCACACATTTGTGTTCTGTATGGCCATTCACATAAAGAAGTAACCATTAGACTGGTATTTTGTAACTTTACTTTGATCTCATTATTTTTCCTTTGCCTTCTCAGGTTAGAAAATCAATTACCCTTGACATTATTTAAACATATTTTCTCTTTCAAAAAAACTAATTAAATCATATTTCCCTTCAATTGCTGCAAAGTAGTTCTTTGAAAATAAAAGTGGCTTTCAAAAGGGAGGGGATGATGCACAACTGTTTCCCCTTTAAGTTGAAAGTTTAAGGACAAAGCATAGAACATGGCTAGTGGCATTTGGGGGTGTATTATAATTTAGTTAATGCTAACAATTTGGATACAACTTAGGCTCCCAGGCACATTCTTCCACAAATAGAACAGAATATATGGAATATAACTGTATACGTGAGAAGAATTTAGTTTGGTTGCTGAAGGCAACATGCTGTTTGTCTATGACTGGCCTTTGAAACATCACTTAAGTGGCAGCTTCATGAAAGAGACACTGAACAATCAAACAGAGCGGAAGAGGTGAGAAGAATAAAGACAGGAACAATCTTCTAGGAGAATACAGAGAATGGATAAGGAGGGGATGGCAGAAACTTGAAGTGGTTAGAGATGTTTGTCTAAACAATAGTTGCTATATTGCTTTATGAACTCAACATTTCTAGTAGGGTTAATCAGATAGACCAAACTAGATTAATCATTGGTTTCATGGAGCCTGTGGAGTTTACAACTTTTTAGCATTAATGGTTATGATGATTCCTCCATATAGTATGGAACAATCATTACAAAGTTAATGGCATGTGGGGTTCCTTATTTTTGTCAGGTCCTTTCCCCTCCCACTATTTCCTGACAGGTGCTTAGAAATCTATTGAGAGTGAAAGTCTGGTAAACAAACAAGAGTTGTAGTTTATAGATACAAAGCTGTTGTTTGATAGAGAAATATAGTGTTTATCAGGGGTGGTAATCATGCAGCTCTCCAGATGTTGCAAGATTGCAACCTCCCATCAGACTTAGATATCGTTATGCTTGATATTGTAGTGTAATAACATTTGGAGTGTGACATCATTCTCACCCCTAGTGAATACATGTTCAAAAACACACAAACATGCATGCACGTGCGCACACACAGTACATACACAAGCTATTTCTTTATATAATGGATAAAAAAGAATAATAGGCCCTGTGCATACAGACCTTAAAGGCTGGCTTGAGGGCATAGTGTCTACATGACGCACACCCTGGCTCTGCCCCTAAGGCAGCATGACGTCATGCATCACACTGCCTGTGACTTTATGCCTCTCCTCTGGCGCTGCATCTGCACAACGCAGTGCTGAAGGAGAGCTGTAAAGCCACAGCACCACAGATATTGCACCCTTTCCAGAGCACAAAAAGGAGCTGCTTTTCAAGGCTCCTTTTCACACCCTGGAAAGGACACATTGGGGCCGTGGCATGCGGTTGCTGTGGCCCCTATCTGGCTGTAAAAGGGGCAGCTGGAAGCTGCCCCTCCAGGGCTGTCTGCACAGCCCCATAGTATCTGTTTTGCCAAATGTTCTCTGTATGATACATCCAAATGTTGATTGACAATAGATGTAACAGTTGTCTGCTTTCTTTTTGTAGTCAACAGATTGTGTGTGTGATGGACAACAGATGGAGTGCAAATAACAGATCTTTATGTTGCTCTCTTTTTCCTCACTTCAGGTGTGTGTTGTGGCAAAACCTCTTGATGTTCTCTTCAGTGCTCAAGATGTCTCACTTTGCCTCAAGGATGGCGTTTGACAACAAAGGCTGATAAAAACAGGGAGGACAAAATATATCCCACCAGAGACTTTTTTTTTTAGTTCCATGATGCTAAACTTTTTTCATACAAGAATCCCATTGTTAATACTGCCATCAATAAAAGACATCATGCTTTATTGTGTCTCTGCTTCATGTTTTTATATTTGGTTGCTATCAGTCATTTTGCAGAAATTATCATTAGATGCTATTGCTTCTCCTATTTCTTTATATTCTAACATCAGGATTTGAAAATCTATAAACTCTAGACTTGTAGAAATGGAGAACTGGGAAGAAATTTGTTTTCAGCACAAGTACACTTAGACTGGAACTTTTTACTGTTGCCTACTTCTCTTTGTTTATTTAAATCTCTCTCAGTGTGCACAATGTTTTACAGAGGACAAGTTCCTGCTTTAAGGAGCATAAAATGCAGTTGTGAAACACAGAGAATAGAGAAAAAGGAAGTCCTGGGAACATTTCTATTATTGGCGTTTAGATATGGTTACAGGTTTAGTTGTAGCAGACTGTAAAGCATTATTGGCAGATGAGATTATGAGCTCATTAGGTGTTTCATCTGATCCCTAGCATGATCTCTCTCCACCACACTTGGATCACTGTGTGCTTCTACTCTGTAGAAATAATGCAGTTTCACATCACTTTATCTGTTATGGCTCCATCCTATAGAATGCTGAGATTTGTAATTTTGTGAGGCACCATAGTACGCAAAAGACCTAAAACTACAAATCCAGGGATTCCATAGGATGGAGCTATAGTGCCCATTGTAAGTTGTGAAAGTACTCAAACACCCAAAAATGTTATTTTTAACATTGTACCTTATATACTCGTTTGTAAGTCTAAAAAATTAAGCCCAAAAATGGGCTCCAGTATCCTAGATCAATACGGTAAGACTTCTCCGTGAACTTTGGGAAAGTTGTAGAGAAGAGAGGGAGGAGAGAGAGGAGAGAAATCCGAGGTCTGTGCCCCCCTTTTTGCAAGGCAGCAGCCTTGGGGAAAGTTTTCGGTAAAGGAAGGAAATCAGAGATCTGTGTCTCCTTTTTTTTTTTTTTTGGCAAGCCAGCAGCCTTGGGGAATGTTGTGGGGAAAGGAGGGAAATCGGAGGTCTGTGTCCTCTTTTTTTGCAAGCCAGCAGCCTTGGGGAAAGTTGTGGGAAAGGGAGGGAAATTGGAGGTTTGTGCCCACATTTTGCATGTCCAGACTGTGACTCTTGAAGAGAGGTCCAGAGAGGGAGAAGGGGGGAGCGAAGTAGTGTTTCCCCGCCTCTGTTTAGATCCTTTCTTACATGCCCCTGAGTTTGACCCTCGACTTATCCACAGGTCATATCAAAATCCATTATTTTGTCCTCAGAACCTGCCCTCAACTTATACATGAGGCTGACTTATACATGATTATATATGGTATATTTTAATTTTGTTTGTTTTAAAACTTTTTTACTGTTTTGATTGGATTATTTTAATTATTTTTAAAGTGTTGTTTTAATGTGTATATGTGAGCCGCCTTGGGTCCCAACTTGGGAGAAAGGTGGGATAAAATAAATAAATAAAAAAACATATAAAACACACATTCAACATTTGAAGAAAATTCAAATTAGATTTGTTAAACATTACTAAAAAGAAGTATAGACATTCAAAATCTTTTGAGTTGCATATGACTATCTATCTATCTATTGGGGAGCATTATGACAGGGCTGGTTGATCTGTGGCTGAACTCAACCGGTTTAATAATAATAATAATATTAATAATAATAATAATAATAATATTTATTTCTAGTCCGCCCCTCTGAGCAAGCAATCAGGGCGGATTACAGTTCTAGCTAGCTCAATTAAGCCCAGCCAGCCAGGACAATATCAACAATTGAAGAAGGAATAGTTCATCCATTTCTTGAGGTCTCCAAGTGCTCCATCCCTGATTTAATATTCCATTGCTAGAAATACTATGACCACATTTTAATAGCATAGTGTATCTTATCCATATGCCCAGGAATGGAGAGTGGGAAAATATCTTGGAAAATGACTTTTGTATTCAGAAGGCCCCAGATTAACTCACTCATATCTCTAGATAGGACTGGGTATGATTCTAGTTTGAAACTCTAGAGAAGTACTCCCAACCAATATAGACCATGCTGAGTTAAATGGTAGGGGACAGCATCCTAACACTCCTCTTTAGTTTCAGCTAATTAGTTGTGTAACGATTTGTCTGAACTGAAGCATGAACAGCCTGTCACACATATTTGGCTTCAGTATTGTGTCATTAAAATGGTGTCATAGACACTTAACACACTTTCCCCACAGCACCATTCTAAGTTCTTTTGATGTGGAAATTTCACTCGAATGGCTACATCATAATCGTCAATATAAGCAACACCAGCTTGCTGGGTCCACACATATGGTGCCAAGTTGACAGTTCCATCTGTATGCCAGATGTGCATAGTAAAGCGCATTGTCTCCCAAGCATGTAATCCTGGGCACCTGCCAGAGTAAGGATATTATCTAGAATCCATGCAAGATTGTTTCTCTGATTTCTTGTTTGTTCCCACAAACTCAGTCTTTGGTGACACTGAGCAGGCAGGGTTCTGTTTGCTATAATGGCCATATGACTTGTTCTTGCTTTGATATCAAGCACCATCCTTCCTGGAGACTGAGCTGTGATGACTTGAAACAAAATTATTGGTTTTGTATGTATTTTGGTGTCTTACTTCTAGAGATAACTAGTATGGTGTAGTGGTTTGAGTGTTGGGCTATGACTCTGGAGATGAGGGTTTCTCTCTTTGGCCATGGTAATCTACTTGGTGAACTTGTGTGAGCCTCAGAAAAAAACCATGATAGCTTATATTCCCTTGAGCTATTGTCATAAATGCTGCTTTGCTGCATTTTCAGCATTTTGCACTCACATGTTAAGGGAACAAATACAGCAATTATTGATTAATATACTTTTCAGAATTACTCTAACTTTATTCTTTTCATATTTTAGAAGACCACACATACCATTTTTTAAAAAAATTCTCCAGTAAAGATAGTCTGATTTCCCTGTGCTATAGAATGCAAGTAGGATTGCTAGGTGACGTACAGGCAGGAAACACTCCTCTTTTAATGATTGTATACAAGAGGAATTTGAGCAATTATTGCTTGCATGGCAACCAAGGCCAGTTTATATCCTTCCTCTAACCAATCAGTCCGTTATTTCACCTGGCAACCTTGCACACAAGGGCTGTGTCTGTCTTGCAGAAATAATGCAGTTTGACACCAGTTTAATTGCCATAGCTCAATGCTATGGAATCCTGGGATTTGTAGTTTGTTGTGGCACCAGAGCGCTCTGACAGTGGGTAAATATTTCACAAAACTATAAATCCCAAAATTTCATAGCATTGAGCAGTGTCAAACTTCATTATTTCTGCAGTGCAGATTGGGTCTATGTTTGTTCTTAACCTTAAGGTACTTTCAGGCTGCAATCCAGGATACTATAGGGATTTGTTCCCACCTCTCTTATACATGTCTGTCTAGGAAGAAGCCACATTAAACTCAAAAGAAGCTTACTTCTGAGTAGGCATGTGTAGGATTGCACTGTTACAACTGAGACAAGTCTATTGAACGTTTATGTTAAAGTTTCATTGTTTGTCTTCCTCACTATTTGAAGGGTACAACAAGAGGGAATTGCTTGTAAGAAACTGTTCAGACGAAGCATAAAGACAATCCAAAAAGCTGGCAATTGTGTGTCAGTCATAACATTCTTTACATGCCAGAAAGTAAAACCTGGTGGTTCAGTTGTCCTCTCTCCAAATTAGTGGGTTGATTCACATGTTCAGTAGCATACAGCTCAGCAGCCCTTGTATATAACCACTGCAACACCAATATTTTTAGCAACATCCATGTAAAACTGTAGCTGATGACAGCAATCTTTACCCCAAAACTTGTTATTAAAACAATGAGAAGAGGCAAAAGTTGTTCACAAAGAGCAGAGATTGGATCTTCATTAAGCATGAGAGTCTGGATCCAACTCACAGTGTTGTAGAACTATTTCAACATTAGCAACTGGCCTAATGCATAAACAGCCAAATTGGTGAACATGGCACTTGACTTTGGTCCCTATTGGACTCCAATAATTGCTGTCAGACCATACTGGAATGGCGAGAAGAACAATTTCTCAAAAGGCTGCCTGGATTGTGGAAGCCATGTGAGCAGAATGGAAAACCCATAAACAGATTAATATTTATTGAATTATGTAAGAGAAGTCACAAGAAGGATGAGAGCAGTAGATATCAAAAGGGTAAGTAAACAGCTCAGTCTCACAGTTTCACAAAGTTAATGATCATTCTAGGATTAAGAACAGAGCTTTCTATGCTTGGTCCAATAGGAAAGGCTTCAAAATAGTAGCAACTACCTGACAACTAGATATAATTTTATGTCCTGTTAGTAGGAACAATATATTATAGGGAAAAGTGCCTCCTCTGTTGCATTATCCCAATTATGGAATGTCCTCACCTAAGAGGAACAATTGGCATGAATGTTGGCTTTCTTTCAGGGCCAAGTTGATTTATATTAACAGGGCTTTCATGTAGTAGGATTTCAAGTATGGCTAGTTCAAGAAACCTAGATTCAAATTATGTCTTATGAACTTGGGTTTGTTACCAATCTATAGTTTGAGTGAACCAAATGTATTTGGATGTAACAAGGAACTCTGGTTAAGTTTAAAAGGTGTTGTGGATGTTTACAATATATTCCCTGCAGCTGTGCCAGCAGAATGGATAGGGGAGCACTTCAGTCCTTGGCTGGCACATATAACACTAAATCATAGTGTAGCATTATATCCCAACTGGTTCCTTGTGTTATAGGAACTGAATTAAGCTGTGTGTATTTTTGATCAATTCCAGATGGCTCTGAATGTCAATCAATGCTACCTGGGTTCTTCCATTTCCATTTCCTCAGCAGGGCTAGCAGTGAATAGTTGTTTCTCAGCCAGTGTTTCCAACTGTGGTTCTTCTTCTGCTATAGATCTCAGTCAGTTCTGAGTATCAGAAAACATTTTCCATGTGTGATTCTTTTTCAAACTGTGTAAGGGCAAGGCACCAGGGTAGAGTTTGCAGGCACACCTGAGGGAAACAGGAGATAGGAAAACCACTGCCAGTCAGAAGGGATGAGGAGAGCCAGCAATGCTAAAGGAGTTAGAAAGCAACAATTACCTGTAGCCTCAGTAGGGTAATTGCAACAACTGGGAAAGAGTGTGGGTATGGAAAGCTCATTTGGGAGAGCTGGCATGTAGTAGTTAAGAGAGTGGGGAAAACAAGCAGAAATCAGCTTGACCCAGGCTCGATAACCTTTCCTGTGGCCACCATGCCAGAAACAGGTTCAAGAAGCCTGATAGGCAACTCTGCCAATGCAGAGAAGCCAAATGAGCCTTTCCTGTGCCAGATGAATCTAAAGGTAACAGGCTTGATTGGGAACTGAAGGGAGATGTACCTGGAATTTTAGAAGCCTCAAGGGAAGTTTTTGGTTTTTTTAAAAATAGGTTTTTTCTAGGCTATGAGGCCATGTTCTAGAAGAGTTTGCTCCTGTTGTTTTGCCAGCAGCTGTGGCAGGCATCTTCAGAGAATGGAAGAGAGTGCAGTATATATACTGTTGGTATAATATGCAAATTATTTCCTCTCAGCTGACAGTACAGTTAGAATCATAGAATCATACAGTTGGAAGAGACCACAAGGGCCATCCAGTCCAACCCCCTGCCATGCAGGAACTCCCAATCAAAGCATCCCTGACAGATGGCCATCCAGACTCCACCACTCTCCAAGGGAGTGTGTTCCACTGTCGAACAGCCCTTACTGTCAAGAAGTTCCTCCTAATGTTGAGGTGGAATCTCTTTTCCTGTCGTTTTCATGGGGGATCCGTTCCAGACCCCCCTCTGAAAACAGAGGCTTGGAAATATGCAATCCCCATAGGCTTGAATGGGGTGTGTGCCCACGAGTGTGCACAGGGCACGCGCCATGGGGCACACCCCATTGAAAACAGCAGAGGTCACCTCTCCGTGAGTATTCAAGATCGAGGATCCCAGATCCAAGAGTTAGAAGGGGCAACTGTATATATACTTCACTCTCTTCCATGCCAGCATTCTCTGATGATGCCAGCCACACCTGCTGGTGAAACATTAGGAATAAATTCTAAAACACGGCCTCATAGCCTGAAAAACCGACAAAAAATTATGGATGCTGGTTGTGAAAGCCTATGACTCCCAAAGGGATGGTTTGCTAGAGGGCCCTTATGCAAAAAGCTGTGATGTAATAATGTCTTTGGAGAGGACCAGTGTGGTCCCTCTGATGGTTGTTGGTTTAAGCCTGGGCAAGGAAACTTGTTGAAACTGGCAATAAAACATAATAGAACCTGGTGTAGTCTCACAGACTTCAAGGAGTATGGGAAAGGTTAGCATTCCTCTACCAGTGCAGGACACCCACGGAGTGATTCCAATATACTAATACTACCAATAAGTATGCAGAGACAGAGAGAGAGAGAGAGAGAGAGAGAGAGAGAGAGGGTCAATCAATTTCCAATTGTACCATGCGTTGCAGATCTACCCCCATTGGATGGATCAACAGGTCTGAAACCAGTTTGTACCGGTCAGGAGATGCAGGCCAAGACAAAGGAGACGGCACGTAACCCTGCTGAGGCCAAGTGGACCATTCACTGGAAATGTATAGAGTTTGATGGCTCAGACCACTGGGCGGGATCGAGTCATTTTGATGGTTGTCAATCATTTTGAAATGAGCCACACCTCCTTCCAAGGCAACACTTCACTGGAAGTAGATCATGTCTATGAATGCTTATGCTACAAATTCTTTGTGTCATCAGGCTCTTAGTATCAAAGGTAGCAGAAAATCCCTTTGCATACTGATGTTCTAGACCAGTGGTTCCCAAATTTTGGTCCTCCAAATGTGTTGAACCTCAGTTCCCAGAAGTCCCAACCAGCTTGGCCAATAGTTAACAAGTCTAGGGGGAAAATATGGCTCACCAAAGGCTGGGAATTGCTGTTCTAGACAGACACAGCTATCCCTCTGACATCTACATTATGTGTCTTTGATTCTAGTACTAGTCAAGAGAGACATTCCAAATGGGGTTTAGAGACATCCCAGAAAGACTCTCTCTCTCTCTCTGCTTTTTGCAGCTTGCAATCCAGAGACTGAAGTACATTTGCTCATTAAAATCTTGGACGGAAGAGGGAAAGAGCAACTGCTTCTGTCACCTAAAGGAACAAAGAAAGAAGCAAATCGTACTTGACATTCATTTATATTTGTGACAACACTTTGCCAGTGTCCTAGTGCTTTCTGATGTAAATATGTTGTTTATAGAGTATGGCTTAAATTTCCCTACACTGTAAAAAAGCTGTACTTTGGATTCTTCTATATTAAAACATGAGATGGATATTTTCACAAATCAGCTTGCTGCCTTGCGTTTTTTTGGCTATTTATTTATATATGTATTTTGATTATTATTGGCTATTTATTTATAAATGTATTTATTTCTTGGTCAGTGAAAGGGAGATGCAAATGGGGGTTATCATAAATTCTGTTTTAGTTCTTTGCTGGACGGAATTAAAGTTTTGCATAAAGTTCTGGTGAAAATTTGACTCCCAGGATCACCCAGGTTGTCACCCTTTTCCCCCCAAATCCATGCTGTTACTCCGTTGGGTTTATTCTGTATAAACTGGCTCATTCCACTTTGCAAAAGATATTAGAGAGCTAGAATTTTCTAGTACAGCAAGTCTATTGGAAGTGATGGTTAAGAAGAGAAGGGGTTTTATAGTGCTGTTCTGTTTTAAAGTAAGTTTTAAATGGTTTTAATTCTACTGTTAGTGTAATACAGGTTGGGCACCTTTTATCAAGGGTGGCTGAGAAAATGACACCTCTGCTTTCTGATAGTTCAGTGTAAACAAACTTTATTTCATACACAGAATTATTAGCCACCTTGGTTCCTGACCTGGGAGAAACGTGATAAATAAATAAATAAATAAAGTTTGTAAAAATTGTTGTTGTTGTTGATGATGATGATGTTATACAGTTACTTTAAGTCTATGTGAAGAAGATGTATAAGATCATATATGAATATCATCATAAGACTTGAACCCCATTTCCAAGATGTCTCTTTATGTTTAAGCAAACATTTGAAAATCTGCACGAGCCTGAAATCCAAAACACTTCTAGTCCCAAGCGTTATGGATAAGGGAGAACCAACTTGTCACAATCACAATCATAATCATAATTTCATTTATATGCTGCCTCTCTTGTGGAGTGGGAGCCACCTTTTCCAGTTTCTGATGTACTTACTTCATTCCATTTCTATTCCAAATGGGACCCAAGGTGGCTCAGTAAATGAATCAGCTAAAAACAATTAATTTTCAAAACGCCATTGAAATGATCCCATTTAATGCAAGGTAAACTATCTATTTGCACCTGGTGGAGAAATAGGCAGATGGGACAAAATAGAATGGAACGTGTTTGTTTGTTTTGTTTCCGTGGAGAGGGTGCAGGTGGCCAATATCACCCTTGTCAGGGTTGTTTGTTGTCCTTTTCCAAGGCCAGAAACCAATAATATTGGGAGCGGGTCAGACCATGAGAGAGTGACTGGTGCAGGTCAGTGAACAGGTTTGATGGCTCAATGGAGACTGTATTTCAGGAGGTGACCGTATACATCTCACGTGTTTCAATGGGCATACCATGAATGGTTTAAATTCAATTTTCATCTGAGCTAATGTTGAGCCATTAAACTCAGAGGAACTTATAGAAAGAAGGAGATGGAGGAGATATACATACTTCCCAGATTCTGGAGCTCAGTGAAAAAGATGATGATGACAGCTTTACAGGACTGCAGATGGAATGCAGAAGTCTCAAAAGTCAAATCAGGAACTGGACATGTGGAAAATGTGATTAGTTTTGTAGTTTTCCGCATTTCTAGGGGTGCTCCATGTCAGATCCTCCTGAAAATTTGACTCCCAGGTTGACCCAGGTTGTCATACTCCCCCCCCTCCAAATCTATGCTATTATCCCATTGGGATTAATCTGTATAATTTGGCTCATTGCACCTTGCAAAGAGTATTGGAGAGCTAGACCTTTCTATTCCTGAAAGCCTTTGGGAACAGATGGTTAACCCCATTGAAGGGGTTTTATAATGCTATACTGTTTTGAAGTAAGTTGTGAATGGTTTTTAATTCTACTGTTAGTGTAACACAGGTTGGGCACATTTTATCTGGGATCCCAAAATCCAAAATAATGCAAAATCCAAAATTGTCCACATGGGGGCATGAGAAAATGACACCTTTGCCTTCTGATAGTTCAATGTAAACAAACTTTATTTCAAGCACAAAATTATTATCTGCCTTGGCTTCCAGCCTGGGAGAAAGAGGGGAAATAAATAAATAAATAAATAAATAAGATAAATTAAATTACACTAAAATTGTATTACATTAGATTCAGCCTATGTCAAGAAGTCGTTAGAAGGGCATACATAAAAATCATGATTAGACTTGAGTCTCATGTCCACGATGTCTTAGTATGTTTAAGCAAACATTTAAAAATCTGAACAAGTCCGAAATCCAAAACACTTCTAGTCCCAAGCATTTTGGATAAGGGAGAATGAACTTGTCACAATCATAATCATAATCATAATGATAAGTTCAATTATATGCTGCCTGTCTTGTATAGTGGGAGCCAGCTTTTCCAGTTTCTGATGTAAAGACTTATTTCATTCCATTTCTATTCCAAGTGGGACCCAAGGTGGCTCAGGAAAGGAATCAGCTAAAAACAATTAATTTCAAAACGCCATTGAAATCATCCCATTTAATGCAATGTAACCTATCTATTTGCACCTGGTGGGGAAATGGAAAGGTGGGACAAAATAGAATGGAATGTGTTTGGTTTGTTTCCGTGGAGATCATGGAGAATCTTGGCCAAGGTGGCAGTTGAGTCAGTTGAGGCTGAGATGAGGTTGAGAGAGGAGAGGCCTCAACAGACTGGAGCCACACCATTCAATTGGTTTCAGTCTCATTCATCCTTTACGCAGTTCTGTTGGTTTCTCTGCCTATTTCCTATTCATTGTAAGTGCTTTCAATCCTGTCTGTGTTTAAATAGAACCTACTACTACCGTGTGAAGGCATCACTTTAAACAAGGTGGACAGCCTGATCTCACCTGATACCATCCCTCTTATTTTTTCATTCCTCAGTTATGTTCATAAAATGGTATGGTTGTGTTATTTCTTAATTTTCGTCTCGCCTTTCTCCCATGCAAAGGATATTAGAGAGCAAGACCTTTCTTGTCCAGCAAGCCTTTGAGAAGAGATGGTTAAAAAGAGAAGAGGTTTTATAGTACTCTACTGTTTTGGTGATTAAATCGTAAATATATTCCTTCGTTCACACAGCGTTTCTCGGTGCACCCTCAAAACGTGGTTGAACGCCTTCCCACGCACACCGGAAATCAGTCCTATACTTTTTAAAAGTAAGTTTTAACTGGTTTTAATTCTACTTTTAGTGTAACACAGGTTGGGCACCTTTTATCTGGGATTCCAACATCCCAAATATTCCTCAATCCAAAATAGTCCACATGGGTGGCTGAGAAATTGACACGTTTGCTTTCTGATAGTTCAGTGTAAACAAACATTATTTCGTATACAGAACTATTAAGCTCCTTGGCTCCTGGCCTGAGAGAAAAACAGCTTATAAATGAATGAATAAATAAAGTATAATATAATATAATAAATAAAATGTGTATTACATTAGCTTCAGGCTATGTCAAGAAGTTGTATAATTTTTATATATAGTTGTATAAAATTATATAAGTTATATAATTTTTTGTTGGGTATGGAAACTCTAGATGAAACAATCAAAACCAATATGATAAAATGGTCTCAAGATATAGGAAAAGCTATTCCTCTCTCTAAATGGGGAAAGGTATGGAGAAGAAGTTTACGTTTTACGAATAAAAATAACCTGAAGGAGAACTTTTATAAGTTATTTTATAGGCGGTACTTAACACCATACAGATTGGCCAAAATTACTAAACAAGGCAGACCAACTTGTTGGAAGTGTAATAAATAAGGAGGTTCCTTCTATCACATGTGATGGTGTTGTACTAAAGAAAGAAAATTTTGGAAGGAGGTACATAATACTATAACTAGGTCACTTGGTAAAATTACCCCGTTGGATCCAGAACTTTTTCTTCTAAATATTACAGATGTAATCCAGGATAACCTGACTCAGGATGAATTGAGTGTTCTACTTTATATGATCACGGCAGCTCGTATATCTTTTGCGAAACATTGGAAATCCAACAAGATTCCATCAAGGAAGGAGTGGATATTTAAATTACATGAGCTAGCCATTTATGATATGATCTCAATGTCTAAGAATGATAGAACTTCCCAATCATATTAGGAAAAAGGGAAAAGAATTTCGAAACTATAGGAAGAGGAGAAAAAGGGTCAATAAGTTTTGTATATCATGCTTTTAAATTATGGATACGATGGATGATAATGTTTTGTGTTTTTGTATTTTCTTCTTCTTGAGAAATAATGATGTTTAGTATAAGTTGGAAGTATGATTGAATTCAATAAAATATTTTTAAAAAAGAAGAAAAAAGAAGTTGTAGGAGGGCATACATGAAAATCTTGGTAAGACTAGAATTCCATGTCCAAGCTGTCTAAGTATGTCTAAGCAAACATTTCAAAATCTGAACAAGCCCGAAATCCAAAAACACTTCTAGTCCCAAGTGTTTTGGCTAAGGGAGACCCAACTTGTCAAAATTGTAATCGTAATCATAATTTCATTTATATGCTGCCTTTCTTGTAGAGTGGGAGTCAACTTTTCAAGTTGCTGTTGTAAAGAGTCATTTCATTCCATTTCCATTCAAAGTGGGACCCAAGGTGGCTCAGGAAAGGAATCAGCTAAAAATAATTAATTTCAAAACGCCATTGAAATCATCCCATTTAATGCAATGTAACCTATCTATTTGCACCTGGTGGAGAAATAGGCAGATGGGACAAAATAGAATGGAATGTGTTTGTTTGTTTTGTTTCCATGGAGATCATGGAGAATCTTGGCCAAGGTGGGAGTTAAGTCAGTTGAGGCTGAGAGGAGGTTGAGAGTGGATAGGCCTCAACAGCCTGGAGCCACACCATTCATTTGTTTTCAGTCTCATTTGTCATTTGCGCAGTTCTGTTGGGTTCACTGCCTATTTCCTATTCATTGTGTTTTCAATCCTGTCTTTGTTTAAATGGAACATACTTCTACTGTTATGTGAAGGCATCACTTTAAACCAGGTGGACCACTTGATGTCACATTATAGCAGCCTTCCTATTCAGTCATTCATTAGTTAATGTTCATTGAACTGTATGGTTGGGTTACTTCTTAAATTTCGTCTCCCCATTTTCCCATGACTGGGTCTCAAAATGGTTTAGACAGCAGTAGATGGTGAATCCCATGTTAGTGGGTTGGTGAATTTGCTCTGTCTTTTAGTCTGAACTGTCTTGGAACTAGGATCCAGCACCATGGACTAAAACTCAATGCCCCAATAACATGGAAATTCATTCCCCAAGTAACGTGGAAGTCGGCCGGAGTCTGCCACAATGTACATTAGCTGTTTGCAATGTAAAGTTTTGCTTCTGTTTCGTCTGTCCTAAATGTTGCAGCTCCACTAAATGACCCCAAATTCAAGTAATAGTAGAGAAGGAGAAAACTGTATCTCCTTCCACTTTCTCCACCCCATGCAGAAATTTATGCACCTCTGTCACTGTCATCCATATTCACAGTTTTGCTCCATAAAAATCTAATGGTTTTACCCTATCCCAGAAGACATATGATTTGGGAGTGAGTTCGAGAAAAAACCTACCAGGAGAGTGACATCCATTTGTTTTCCAAGGCATATAGGTGGGTGCACAGTTAGAGGATACAGGTGGCCTATACCCGCCTTATGGGGGTTGTTTGTTGGCCCTTTCCTAGGCCAGAATCCAATTTCCATCAAGCCTGCAGGTGTCCTCTTTTCATTGCAAGAATAGAGAGCTAATGTGCTCTAATAGTTTGTGTGTTGGATTAGGATGCTGGGAGATTCAAATTCAAGTCCCATTTAACCATGGAAACTCTGTGGGTGACCTTGGCCAAATCACGCTCTCACGGCTTCGGGGGAAGGCAATGGCAAACCTCCTCTGAATAAATCTTTCCCAGAAACCCTAGGATAGGTTAGCTTTTGGGCCACCATGAGGAAAAAAAGATTTAAAGGCACACTACAACATTGTGAGAATATCGCAATTCCATGAGCTCAGGTGTTTCTCTTATGCCATGGAGCAAATAATATTTGGAAGGCTAAGTGGTGGAGTAGTACATTCTGGAAGCCATTTTTCTGATCCTTCTTAGCTCTTGCAGGCTGAGGCCCTGAATGAGACTCAGGCACAAGCAGAAATGAAGAGGAAACTGCATACAGAGGCCATGGATGATGCCAAGCGGCAAAAGATCCAAGAGGAGTCCAAGAAGATCCGAAAGGACACAGCAGAAGGATTCAGCAGGAAAGAAGAGGTCAGTTGTGCGGAAACCCAATGGAGAAGCAAAGAGGTGCTGGACCAGGTCTTGTACCTTCAAAAGAAGTTGTAGCATCAGCTTTTGAAGGACTGATCTCCTTCCACAGATGCATGGAGTGAAGGGCTCCCCTTTCATCTGAGGAAAGAGACCGAGTCTACAAATGTTTATGCGACAACTTCTTTTGCTCCAAGGTGCCACAAGATCTCTTTGCAAATTAAAACAAGAGTGATTTAAGTAGGTGAAAACCATAGTAAAAAAAAAAAGTCAAATTAAAATAGAAGACCCAACAGTTTGTTAAAATAATTGGAAGCCAAACAATGCACAAATGTGACTTAAATCTAATGGCCCACTAAAGGATCAAATCAAAAGTCATATTTTTACTTCGCACTCAATAAAATAAATGTTGGTGCCAACTGGGCCGACTAGAGGTGCCCAGAAGACAAGACTGTCTCTCACATCTTCCTGTTATGTATGGCTTTCACTGGAGGGACACAGCATGTTCTGTACCAGTTGATGTTTCTGGACCCAGTAAGAGGGTAGCCCCATGTAGAGTGCATTACAGAAATCTAGACATGAGATTATAAGAGCATGTATCACAGTCTGAAGGTCCCCAACCTCCAGGAAAGAGCACAGCTGGTGTATCAGTCGAAGCTAATAACAGGCTCTCCTGACCATCGCATGTGAAGAAAGTATATCCAGTATTGCATGTTTGTTTAAGCATTAAACCAGGACACTGGAGATCAGGGCTTGATTTTGCTGAGCATAAAAACCCACTGGGTGACCTTGGGCGAGTCACACACTCTCAGCTTCAGAGGATGTCAATGGCAAACCTCCTTTGAAGAAATTTGCCAAGAACACCCTATGACAGGTTTGCCGTAGGGTCTCTATAAGTCAAAAATGACTTGGAGACAGACAACAAGAACACCAACAACAAGGCAAGGCCACACTCAATTCCCCTCCTCTCTTGCAATGGTCAGATCCCTTATTTTATCCCATCCCTGATTTTGCTTTGCAACTAAGCTGCCCAATTTTCTTCTATCACAGCCGAAAGAGAGTGAGGCCAAAGCTGGAGAGAGAGGGAACCCATGACAGGGCCCTGTCCAGGGAACATCTGGAAGCAGGCCAATCATAATACTCGATGACAGGGAGGAGAGAGAAGAGGAGGTAGTAATTATTGTCATATCCGACCAAGAGGAGGAGGAAGAAGAGGAGGAAGTGTCAATTGTCATAGCTGATGAAGAGGAGGAGGAAGAAGAGGAGGAAATGCCCATAGTCCTATCCGAGGAGGAAGAAGAGGAAGATGCTATAGACCTAACGGAGGAGGAGGAGGAGGAAGAGGAGGGAGAATCCATAGTCCTATCCGAGGTGGAGGAGGAGGAAGGAGAGGAGGAGGAAGGAGAGGAGAAAGAGCCCAATGTCCTATCCTCCGGGGACGAGGAGGAAGTAGTGGAGGAGGAAGATTGCATAGTCCTATCCTCCGGGGAAGAGGAAGAGGTCATTGTCCTATCCTCTGGGGAAGAGGAGGAAGACGAGGAGGAGGAAGAGCCCATAGTCCTATCCTCCAGGGTGTAGGAGGAAGACGAAGAGGAGGAAGATCCAATAATCATATCCGATTGGGAGGAGGAGAAAGAAGAGGAGAACACCTCACCCTTAGGGACAGAAGTCCCTTGCCTTCCCTCTTCTCCTCTCTTCAGATCCGGACATGGATGCATTCAATATCATAAGTTTTCCTCTATGTTCAACTTTAACTAAAGGTTGCACTAAAGGACCTAGAGATTTCTAGAGAGAACACTCTACTTGGCATTTGTAGCTCCTCCAGTGCAATTCTATGGTCAATGGCTGGCAGATGTTGACCGTAGAGTTGCACTGAAGAACCCAGGGTTTCGTAGGGAGGTGTTCTCTCAGTTTAAAATTGATTGATTGATTGATTATTTGTGGTTTCTTCAATTTTATGGGTTTTCCACTTTTTGGCCAGCTTGCTCTTAGGCTTCTCACTTACGTCTTCCTTTCCACCCAGTTCTATCGACTGTATCGTGATCAATGGGAGAGGGCCTATTTCCTACCCATGTACAAGATGTGGACCCGTGTAAACCACCAGGCACACGAGGAGCCTCACTGCAGCTGGGCCAGCAATGAGCCAAACAGTCCATCCCACAAGCGGCCATAGAAGCAGGACAAGAGTGACCAAGACCACTCTGGTGACAGGGATCACAATGACAGGTGAGCCTTTACTTTCTCCTTTGGGACATCCAGTTTGTGTCGTCCAGTAGCCAAATTTCTCTTGTGGTTTTTCTGTTTTTGTGCATTCGTTCCAACATGTGTTGGAAACTAGGAGGAGCCGAGGGCTCAAAGCAGTCAACTTTTTTTATAACAGTTGGACCTTGGCAATGTGATCATTGTGCATTCCATACAGCAAAAATGCATTGCCTATTGTGCGATTAGCTGATTGTTTGGCACACTCGCCATTTTTCTTACATTGCAGAAAAGAGGTATCCTGTATAGGGCTGGCATAGCTTGACTCCACAACACCTGGAACCAGATTTGGTGGAACAACCTGAACATAATTCCTAAGACTCCCAAGGACAGGTGTTTTTCCTGGGTGTCTTCTCCTGAGGTGACACCTCTCTTTGATTGTCTCTTGTACAACCAGGACTCTATGCGGAGACGAACAGAGGAAGGCATGTCTGAGAATGAACACCAGGAGGATTTCGGACGAATGTTTGACCAAGGACCTTCCTGAAGCTACCAAAGCCAGGGGCCTTCAGGAGATGACCACTCTTGCTACACAGAGCATATCACCGATGACAGGCAGACGATCTCACCTGCTATGTCCGAAGTGCATAGGAAGTGCAGAGGAAGGGAACCAGGCTGTCTCCAAGTGTTCCATCAACAATCAGAAATGTATTAATGTGGAAAGGTTAGCTTAGGAGAAGCACCCCTAAACTTGCTGTGGTCACACTCCAGTTTGCAGGCATTTGCATGCAGTTTTTGAACCCAAAGGGGGATGAGAGTCCTCTTTACCCCAAATCCAACAGCCCCTGCCCTCCATGATGTAGGCCAGGTGGGCACGAAAGGGACTCTTTCATAAGGTGGCAGATGCCTGGTCACTTCCCAAAGTGTTAAATGGAGGATGGACCTGCAAAGTAAAGGGGTGCAAAATCCAGTAGTTTTGTATTTGGATTATGGAAATTTTTAACTGAACCTCATCCAAAATGGAAGAGATGCACTTCTCAATCATCAGTATGCAAAGGGGTCTTTTGTGAAAGAATTTGTAGCCTCAGCTTTCATAGACTTGATTGGCTTCCTAAGATGCAAAGAAAGAACTGTCAAAATGATTGACAGCTCTCAAATTGACTTAGTCCCTCCCCCATAAATTTTGGGGACAAATGATATGGTGTATGTCACCAGACCCCAAACCTGACCCACCCTCTTGATCAATAGGAAATAGTGATCTGAACCATCCAACTATGTATAGTCCTGCCTTGTTATCCACAGGGTCTTGGTTCCAGGACCCCTGTGAATGGAGGGAAAAGGCCTGGAGCCCACTGTAGTGAACACTTCCGTGTTCACCCACCACCTATCTCCTACTGAGGCACTGTTATCTTTGGTAGCGTGTTTCAATAGTTTAACAAAGGCCAAGCAGTACTTCAAAACATTAACAAAGTTTATTTGTAAAATAAAGAAATAACTTGTAAAATATAATTAAAGCATTGTTTGTCTTTCCTTAGTTACAAAAGTTCCTTACAACACAAATACTATAGCCACTCAGGCAACTTTATTACTTGTACTACATTCAATATCTTTCTTCAACCTAACGGCTTGCTATGAGTCTCTCTTACACTCCTCAAGCCTTTCTAGTCCCTTACTGGATTCTTCAGACCCTTCCCTGGTCTATAAATGAACCTAGAAATGTTCCCTCAGCAACCTAAGAGCACACCCTCCCTCTTTGGTGTCTCTTCCCTCCAAAATCCCAACAAAATAACCCCCTTTTGCTCTCTATCAAGGCTCTTTTATAGCCCTGCCCAGCCAGCTTCTCATTGGCTGGACTCCTGGAGCTCTGTGATTGGCTGTTTCCACTGCCTGCTCACTACACACCTCCCCTCTTTACAAGTGTATTAACGCACATGACCCAACGGTTATGTGAGTTAATGCAACCTTGTTCACAAACATATACCTACCATACATTCCCACAATCTATAACATTATATACATACAAACTTTATACATATCCATATTCCCTTTTATATACATACTTACATCAGTAATTTTATAGACTCGTATCTCTCGGTTATCACTCTTCAAATTGTCTAGAAAGACCATCTGCCACAACATTTTCTTTCCCTTTCACATACTGGATGGAGTAATCAAAATCTTGTAAAATCAGACTCTAACGCAGTAACTTACTGTTATTACCTTTGGTCTGATTTAACCAACAAAAGGGGGAAATTTCCTTCCCCATAAGTATGGTGTATGTTTTTTTACAGCCCACACTATAGCCATGCATTCCTTCTCAATTGTGGCTAAGATTTTTCTCTGGGGAAAAGTTTTTTGCTTATATATAGGATCAGATGCATCTGGCCATCCTTACCTTCTTGACTTAACATAGCCCCAAGTCCAACATTGGAGACATCCGTAGTGACTACAAATGTTTTAGTGTAATCTGGAGCCATCAGTACAGGCGATGTGGTCATTAGGTGTTTTAACTCTTTGAATGCACTATCGCATTTCTCTGTCCATATGACTTTGGCAGGCTTGTCCTTTTTGGTTAGGTCAGACAATGGACTTGCGATACTGCTGAAGTTAGGGATGAACTTCCTATAGTATCCTGCTAGTCCTAGGAATGATCTTACACCTTTCTTGGAAACCAGAATAGGCCAATTAACTATGGCTTCCACTTTAGAAATTTCTGCCTTGATGGTTCCACTGACCACAATATAGCCTAAGTACCAGCTCTCTCTTTTACCTACATGACACTTGGAACCTTTGATGGTCATTCCACTTTCTTTAAGTCTTTCTAGAACTGTTGTGAGATGGTGAATATGCTCACTCCAGGAATTACTAAAGATACCTATGTCATCGATGTAAGCTACCACACAATGTTTTAACCCTGTTAAGATGGTATCAACCAACCTTTGAAAAGTAGAGGGTGCATTCTTCAAACCAAAGGGCAACACTGTAAATTCGTACAATCCCCTATGTGTAACAAAGGCAGTTTTTATCTGATCCTTAGGACACATGGGTACTTGCCAATATCCTTTGGTCAAGTCCAGTGTGGTGATATACTGTGCCCTTCCCATCTTTTCAATTAGATCTTCTGATCGGGGAATAGGATAGGCATCAGTTTGGGTGACTTTATTTACCCGCCTGTAATCCACACAAAACCTAATAGTATGGTCCGGTTTCTCTACCAATACTACTGGTGATGCCCACAGACTCTGCGATGGTATTATAATCCCCATCTTGAGCATGGTATCAATTTCATTACTGATGCTGTCTGCCACTGGACCAGTTATTCGGTATGGAGACGTAGCAATCGGACTTGCTTCTCCTGTATTAATATGATGCTTTACCCCCTTTCCCTTTCCTGGTACCTCTGAAAAGATATCTTTAAACTTAACTAACACTTGCATTAATTCCTCTCGTTGCTGAGGAGTAAGAGAAGAGTCAAGAGTAACCTCTTGAACCTTATCCTTCCCTGCATTTTCTAGTGTCCACCTGGGAATGGCAATCCCTTCATCCTCCATCTCTTTGACAGCATATAACACAAGATTTTCTCTCCTGTGATAGGGCTTTAACATATTAACATGTACCAATTTACATCCCCCATCTTCTCCCAAGTCCACTATATAGTTCACGTCGTTGATCCTCTTGGTCACTTGAATTGGGCCAGTCCATGCATATTGAAGCTTGTTCCCTCTCGTCGGTCGTAGAAGCAAAACTTCATCTCTCGGCACAAAACTTTGCGCTCTGGCCTTTTTGTTGTACCAAGTCTTTTGTTGACTCTGAGTTCTTCTTAAGTTTTCTCTAGCAATTTGTATGACTTGATTCAAGGATGTCATCAAGTTTTGGACATATGTCACCACATCATCAGGCTCTTTTTCGTCTGGAGTCTCCCACTCATGGAGAATAAGTTCCAAAGGTCCTTTCACTTTGCGTCCAAACAGCAACTCAAATGGACTGAATCCTAAGCTTTCTTGTGGAACTTCACAATATGCAAACAACAGGTGTTGCAGCTTGATGTCTCAATCTCTTTGGTTTTCCTTAGCATAGGATTTAATCATCTGGACCAATGTCCCGTTAAACTTCTCCAGCAAGCCATTGGTGGGTGATAAGCGGTTGTGGTTGTATGTTTAACTCCACAGACCTCCCAAAGTCTCTGCATTAACTTGGAAGTAAACAAACTTCCTAAATCTGAGATAATCTCACTAGGAAATCCTAATCTGCAAAAAATATTGATTAAAGCCTTTGCCACCGTGGTTGTCTCCATATTTCTCAAAGCCACTGACTCAGGATATCTCGTAGCATAGTCTATTAGAGTCTGAATGTGTTTATTACCTCTCTGAGTTGCTTGAGGTAATGGACCCACAATGTCTATGCCTATCTTTTGAAATGGTTGAGATATTACTGGTAATGGACAAAGCTTGACTTTGGTCCTATCCTTGCCAGTGCCCACTTTCTGACAAGTGTCACAGGGTTGACAATAATATTTAATATCTTGTCCCATCCTGGGCCAATAAAAATTCAAAGAGATTCTTTCGGTGGTCTTCTTAATTCTCAGATGCCCTCCAAATGAACTAGAATGGGCAATTTCTAGAATCTGGCTTCTGTATTTTTGAGGGACCACTAACTGCTTTTGGATTTCCTTTTGGGTGCTATATTTGCACTTTAGGACCTCTCTACATAAGTTGTCATTTATGATTCTAAATCTGTGAGGGTGTTCTTTATTCAGCTCCATATTAGTTTCATCGTTTACTA
Organism: Urosaurus nigricauda; assembly: GCA_034509955.1. Lineage (NCBI taxonomy): Eukaryota > Metazoa > Chordata > Lepidosauria > Squamata > Phrynosomatidae > Urosaurus > Urosaurus nigricauda. The sequence continues at coordinate 140,384,207 of JAOEGL010000003.1, read as the reverse complement.
AAGTGAACAAGGATTTTAAACTTTCATCATTCCTTTGTTCCTGAGCAAAGTCACAGTCATTTCTGACTTTAATCTCCTCAGAATCTTTATCCTCTGAGGTATTTATAGTACTTTCCCCTCATCTTTAGTCCTCTCCTTATCTCCTTGTTTTCTCTCAGGCATTGGATTGACCTGCTCTGAAGATTTCTCCTTCTCTTGTTGTCTAGTGACAACACAAGCAAACTTAAAATATCTGTCCAGGTCATTCCCAATTAGACAAGGAAATGGAATATCACCCCAGACTGCAAATTTCCACTGGAGTTTGTGTCCTCTGAATGAAATGTCTAACTTGACTACTGGTGCCTTAAAAGCAGGACCTCCTAATCCCTTTAACACCATTTCTTCCTCTGGGCATAAATCTTGAGGTGTTATTAAGTGTGATTTGACTATACATACTTCAGCTCCTGAATCACAAAAACCCCACACCCAAGACTTATTTATTTTTATTAATTCTCTATGTTCTTCATTTTCAAATTCATGAGGTAAATTTGTCATGAACAGGCAACGTCTTGGCAAAGAGGCCCTCCTAGTGTCAAACATTGTTTCAACTGTTGTCTCCATGGCAATTGCCGCCTCAGTCTGCTCTCTGCAACTACCTTCCTGCTTTGTTGGTTTAACTGCCTCCACACAATAAGCTGTTTTTATGTTTGATCTTGAGTCTCTACCATATATATTTGGACAGTTATATCTGAGGTGACCCAGTTTTCCACATTCATAACACTTTTTAATATTGGGTCTAAATTGTTCTTTAGGACCACCGTCTCTTTTATGCGCCTCAAGGTCACACTGTCTCAACCCAACACATTTTCTCTCAACTCCATGTTGTTTCTCTTGCTGCCAGGGCTTAAAATTTTTACTGCCACTACTCTTATCCACTGAGGTATGCCAATTTTTAGGACTTCTTCTCTAACTTTCTTGAGATTTCCCCTCAGATCTTGTACATTTTTTGCCATCTTCCTTGACCAAGGCTATCCAACAGCTTAGCTGCTTCTGCCACTGTTCTCGTTGTCGGTCTTGTACCAGCCATCTGTATTCTTGGGGTATAATATTATAAAATTGTTCTAACCCCATCAAACCTTGTAATTCTTCGTTCGTTGTAATCTTGGATCCCTCAATCCAACTTTTTAGTAAATTATCTAGCCTGGCCCCCAAATGACAAAAGGACTCATTTCCCTCTCTTTTAATTGCCCTAAATCAACGCCTATGATGTTCTGGTGTAAGGCCAAACCTTTGCCTCACCATTTCCTTAAATAATTCATAATTTTGGGCTTCCTCGGTCCTCATTTCCGCATAGATTTCTGTGAGAGCCCCACTAATCTGCGATCTCAAGTAACTCATTCTTTCCTCATCCTTTATGTTCCACTCTGAACAAGTTCTCTCAAAATTAACAAAGAAAGACTCGATGTTGTCCCCTTTATAATATCTGGGAAACCTCTTCATGTCAATTTGTGGTACTCTATTTACCTCAGAGACCACTTGAGGTAAAGGGATTCTCTGATCCAAACTCCTGATTCTAACTGATAATCCATGCCTTTTTCTCTTAAAAGCCTATCATTTTCTCTTTCAATTATGGCCAATTCAATCTCCCTTTCACTCTCTTTCTCTCTCAAAATCCTATCCTGTTCTTTTTCTTTCAAAATCCTATCCAGTTCTTTTTCTTTCAAAAGCCTCTCATTTTCTTTCTCTATCCTGGCCACTTCTATTTATTTTTTCATTTTCAATTCCTGTTTGATTCTCCACATCTTTAAACTTTCTGTAGGTTCAGTCACATCCGTGTCAACACTCGCCACCATTTCTTCTGAAATCTCCTCTCCTTCCACCATCTCAACTAAGGCTGGGGCTTTGAATTTCTTAGGAGGCATGTTAGCATTATTTCCTTACAAATACCCAAAACTTTTACCTTAGAAAACACTTTTTTACTTTGCCTCAACGGAACAATAAGAATTCACTTGGCTCTTAAAATAATATTAGTGATTCCCAACTTTACCAATCACGTTTTCTTCGGGAATCACCGTAAATTAACTGTGCCTCTACTACGTATAGAGATTTCACTTAAATCTCCAGGTCAAAAGATTGATTCCTTACTTTACCCAGACATTTACCTCAGGAATCACTTTGAATCAACTGTGCCTTCACCAAATATAGAGATCTTATTTAATCTCAAAGTCAGACCAGTGATTTCCTTACTTTACGCAGACTTTTACCTCAGGAATCACTTTATGTCTGTTTTTACTTCTATTCACTAGTCTCCTACTATACCCACGGCGTTTACCTCAGAGACTAGCATCTAAATTAACATTGGCATGGTTGGGTTCCAAGTAATCTCATACAATTACCCTTTTCTATTACCTCAAAGATTACTCCCCTTACTCACCGCCAAACCAGCTATGGGTAACTGGTATTGCACTCAGACCCCAAACACTTCAAAGCTATGGCAACTGGACTTTTTGAATCCCGACGCTGCCGCCACATTGTTTGTAGTGAACACTTTCTTGTTCACCAACCACCTATCTCCTACTGAGGCACTGTTATCTTTGGTAACGTGTTTCAGTAGTTTAACAGAGGCCAAGCAGTACTTCAAAACATTAACAAAGATATTTGTAAAATAAAGAAATAACTTGTAAAGTATAATTAAAGCTTTTTTTGTCTTTCCTTAGTTACAAAAGTTCCTTACAACACAAATGCTATAGCCACTCAGGCAACCTTAATACTTGTACTACATTCAATATCTTTCTTCAACCTAACGGCTTGCTATGAGTCTCTCTTGCACTCCTCAAGCCTTTCTAGTCCCTTACTGGACCCTTCAGACCTTCCCTGGTCTATAAATGAACCTAGAAATGTTCCCTCAGCAACCTAAGAGCACATCCTCCCTTTTGGTGTCTCTTCCCTCCAAAATCCCAACAAAATAACCCCCTTTTGCTCTCTATCAAGGCTCTTTTATAGCCCTGCTCTGCCAGCTTCTCATTGGCTGGATCCTGGAGCTCTGTGATTGGCTGTTTCCATGGCCTGCTCACTACACCCCCCTCCCCCCATTCCTTCCATGCTGGGTTTCAATTGATACCTGGCAGGGAAGGCAGGGGAAAGGCCCAGTGCCCCCCATCCCTTCCCTGCCGGGTTTGAATGGATACCTGGAAGGGAAGGGAGGGGAAATGCCCAGCTTCCCCTGTCCTTTCTTTGCCAGGCTGGACTCCGAGATAAAGAGGAAAGCCATGTGGAGCAAGGAGAGGGGATGCCGGGCCCTCTCCCTCCCTGTCTCCCATGGGTTTATTCTAAAGTAATGCCGGAAGGGGCAGGGAAGGAGGAACCTCCTTTGGATCCACTCCCAAACCCTGCCCACACAAGGACCACCAACCAAACTGGGTGACACAGCGGTGTGGGACACCCCTGGTCCACACTATCCTATAGAAAGAAAGCCCTTTAGACAGATACACTGTGGAGGGAAGCAGCCATTGTTCCATTCCAAAACATGTTCCTTGAAGGGGCTTTTGACTATTCTATGTAAAAAGAAATGCGATATAAAGAGATCCTGAAAATACACACCTAGCTCCCAGGAGCGAGGGCTCAGACTTGTCTTCAGAGATGAAGAAGAGCTTTCCCAATTTTTAAACTCTAGATTATATTGAAATAGTTGACTTCATTTAACCATAGACTCCTTTACTGTCTCTTACTCTAGCTCTGTTTGTAGTCAAACCTTCTAGAATTTAGATATCTTCTCTTTCTTTCCTTCTTCTAAGAATATCGTATCTAATTGGTTTTGGTTTTCTTCTCTTCATTCCAACTTGAAATCCATTTTAAACCTCAGTTAAATATTACACCTTGTGTTTCCATCTCCTCTCTAGATTTTATTCTGTAACTCTCTTTCCTGAGTAGTTGCTCATATGTTAGCCTTCTACTCTTAATACACTCTCATCTCTTAGAAAAATATTTTCTACTAGCCAAGGTAACCCACACACAATTTAATACAGTCTTAAACTTGGTATTAAGCAGATGAATTAATTCATTTTCTAATTCCTGGTATTTGATCTCTGACAACCAATTTTCAAGATCTTTTTATGTCGAATATCCAAAGGTGCCTCCACAGAAGATGTTTTGGCATGCAAAAATGATATCAGTCCAAGGTCTACCTTCCTTTTGGATGTTCCAGACTACGGAGATTATCACACTGGCAAATTGGCTGGCCTGAGCCCTGCGCTCGATATGAAAGTTTTGGAAAATTTCAGCCCATGGTTGGCCTGGACGCAGGCTGGTCATTTGCCAGTGTGATAATTTCCTATGTGATTCTGAGAGGTCCAAAACCAGTTCCTAAAGAATTTGTGGAAGGGTCGTTTGATCCTGTTCAGGCCAACTGGACCATGTGTTGAAGATTTATCCCCATTGGATGGATCGACAGGTCTGAAACCAGTTTGTACTGGTCAAGGGTTGCAGGGCAAGACGCAGGAGATGTCATGAAACCCCGAGAAACCAGTTGGACCACTCACTGGAAATGAACACAGCTGGATGGCTCAGACCACTGGGAAGGGTCAAATCATTTTGACAGTTGTCAATCATTTTGAAATGAGCCACACCCTCTTCCTAGGCAACACTTCACAGGAAGTAGCTCATGTCTATGAATGCTTATGCTACAAATTCCTCTCCTTGTGTCATCAGGCTCTTAGAGTCAAAGATAGCGGAAGATCCTTTTTCATATTGAAGGACTAGATCAGTGGTTCCCAAGTTTTGGTCCTCCAAATGCGTTGAACATCTGTACCCAGAAGTCCCAACTAGCTTGGCCAAGAGTTAACAAATCTAGGGGAAATATATGGCCCACCAAAGGTTGGGAACTGCTGTTCTAGACAGATGCAGCTATGCCTCTGACATCTACATTATGTGTCTTTGATTCTAGTACTAGTCAAGAGAGACATTCCAAATGGGGTTTAGAGACATTTCAGAAAGATTATGTCTCTGATTTTTTCAACTTGCATTTCAGAGCTTGAAGTACATTTGCTCATTAAAATCTTGGACAAAAGAGGGGAAGACCAACTAGTCCTGCTGCCTAAAGAAACAGAGAAACAAACAAACCATACTTGACATTCATTTATATTTGTGACAACACTTTGCCAGTGTCCTACTGCTTTCTGATGTAAATATGCTGTTTTTAGAGTATGTATTAAATTTCCCTACACTGTAAAAGACCTGTAGTTTGGATTCTTCTATATTAAAACATGAGAGGGATATTTTCTCAAATTTGGTTACTGTCTTGTGTGTGTGGTTTTTTTTTTTATTACTTATTGTTTTGTATATATATATAAAACATAAATGTATATATAAATAAATGGTCAGTGAAAGGGAGATCCAAACGGTATTTCTCATGAGTTCTGTTTTAGTTCTTTGCTGGACAGAATTAAAGTTTTGCATATGTGAGTTTTACATCTGGCTGTTTTCAAGCTCTTCATGGCAAAAAGATTGGAAAATACTTCAAACACAGATCCCCTGACTTAGAGGTGAGTTGTAAAATGCACCCATAAACAAACAAACAAACGTGGATGCCATTTTCCTTACAGTGTGCAAAAAAATGGATATTGTAGCACCTTTGAGACTAACAGAAAGAAAGAAGCTGGTAACATAACCTTTTGTAAACTTGATGCAGATGTTGACTCCAGTCTAGGAAAGGTCATGCTACCAATTTCTCGCTCTTACCAGTTTCTTCTCTCAAATATGCTTCAAGATCCCCCTTACACAAGGACTTTCCAAACTAACAGGGCAGTCCTTTTGAATCTTCCATGCAGGGTGGCAGTTCCCCCGGGACTGTCCAGTGTGTAAAATTTCTTCTCTTCCTTTGAACACAGGACACAACTGGTCTTCCCCTCATTTGAACAAAAGGATGTAACTAGGCTATGTATTGTTCATGTTTGTGAGGGTGAGAAACACAGGAGATAATAAAGAGCAAGTCTCTTGATGCCAACATCTTTTAAAAAGTGTTTTAAAATATCCTCTGTCGAGTGACTAATATTTTGTCGGTGGAACATTCTAAAATACGACATCTTAATCTAATTCTGTGCCTGGCTAGTCATACAAACCTCAAGAATATCTTGGTCATGTATTTCATGGATGCTGGTCCTATTACAAACAAATGGGGTTGTGAAATATGTCCTGATGCAAAATGGCAAAATCAAGATTTTCTTTTTGGAGGGGGGAGGGAGAGAGAGAAATGGATGGCAAAATCCATACTTGTGTAATCTGTGGATTTGCAGAATCTGTGGATTTGCAGAGTTTACTGTATTTCAGTACCTACATAAATATATTTCAGATGTGTCTTCAAAAGAGTACAAGGTGGTATGCCTTGATTTTGATTCCCTCTTCCTCCTCACCCATTTGTTCTACCAATAATATTTGGAGCGGGTCAGATTAAGAGAGAGTGACTGGTCCCAAGTCACTGAATAAGTTTGATGGCTCAATGGAGACTGTGTTTCAGGAAGGTGAACGTGTGCATCTCATTTGTCTCAATGGGCATAGCATGAATGAGTTAAATTCTATTTTCATCTGAGCTAAGGTTGGCCCATTGAACTTGGTGGAACATACAGACAGAAGGAGCTGGAGAAGATATACATGCTTCCCAGAATCTGCAGCTTTATGAAAAAGATGATGATGATAGCTTTGAAGAACTGCAGATGAAATTCATAAATCTCTAAAGTGAAATCAAGAACTGGACATGTGGCAAATGTGATTGGGTTTCTGATCAGTTTTGTAGTTTTTGTGCATTTCCAGGGGTGTTCCATGTCATGTTCTGGTGAAAATTTGACTCCCAGGAACACCCAGGTTGTCACTCCTCCCCCCCCCCCCCCGAATCCATGCTGTTACTCCATTGGGTTTATTCTGTATAAATTGGCTCATTCAACTTTGCAAATGATATTAGAGAGCTAGACTTTTCTATTACAGCAAGTCTATGGGAACTGATGGTTAAGAAGAGAAGGGGTTTTATAGTACTGTACTGTTTCACAGTCAGTTTTAAATGATTTTAATTCTACTGTTAGTGTAATACAGGTTGGACACCTTTTATCTTGGATTCCAAAATCCAAAATTGTCCACAAGAGTGGCTGAGAAAATAGCACCTTAGCTTTCTGATAGTAGTTCAGTGCAAACAAACTTTATTTCACGCACAGAATTGTTAGTCACCTTGGCTCCTGGCCTACGAAAAAAAGTGGCAAATAATTAAATAAAGTTTGTATAAAATAATATTATTTTAATTATTTATTATAAAATTACCTTCAGGCTAAGTGAAGAAGGCATATAAGAACATTCATGAATATCATGGTTAGAATTGAACCCCATTTCCAAGATGTCTCTTTATGTGTATGCAAACATTTCAAAATCTGAAAAAGTTCGAAATGCAAAACACTTTGGCAGTTTGGATGAGGGTGACCAAACTTGTCACAATCATAATCATAATCATAATTTCATAATATGCTGCCTTTCTTGCAGGGTGGGAGCCAGCTTTTCCAGTTTCTGATGTAAAGACTTATTACATTCCATTTCTTTTCCAAGCAGGACCTAATGTGGCTCAGCAAAAGAATCAGCTAAAAACAATGAAATTTTAATTGAAATCATCCCATTTAATGCAAAATAACCCATTTATTTGATCCTGGTGGGGAAATGGTTAAATGGGACAAAATAGAATGGAATGGTGCTTGTTTGTTTGTTTTGTTTCCATGGAGATCATGGAGAATCTTGACCAGGATGGGAGTTGTGTCAGTTGAGGCTGAGAGGAGGTTGAGAGTTGAGAAGCCTCAACAGATTGGAGCCAAACCATTAATTTGGATTCAGTCTCATTCATCATTTGCTCAGTTCTGTTGGCTTGTCTGCCTGTTTCCTAATCATTGTAAGTGCTTTCAATTCTGTTTTTGTTTAATGGGAGCTACTACTGCTGTGTGAAGGCATCACTTTAAACACGGTGGGCTGCTTTATCTCACCTGATAGCATCTTTCTTATTAATTCATTCATTAGTTAAGTTCATAGAACTGTATGGTGGTGTTATTTCTTAAATTTCATCTCACCGTTCTCCCACGAGTGGGTCTCAAAGTGGTTTAGAATGCAAAATATAGAATGAACGTAAGCATTTTAAAAAAGTAAATATGCTAGTAAAAGAAAGGAATGGTGTTGTTAATTCAGTTGGACATTAGTTCTAAAAGATCTCCAAAGGATAATCCCCGAATGTTAACTAGGATGAAAAGAGGGGATTGGAGGCTAGTAGTTTGCAGATAGTCACATACACAGCCATAGTGGGTGACTCCCATGTTAGTGGATTGGTGCATTTGCTCTGTCTTTTAGTCTGAACGGTCTGTGATGCTGAATCTGTTTTGGAACTAGGATACAGCACCGTAGATTAAAACTCAATGCCCCAATAGCATTAGAAGTTCAATGCCCCAGTAACATGAAAGCCAGAGTCTGCCACAGTGTACATTGTTTGCAATGTACTTTTTTTTGTTTCTTTTTTGTGTGTCCTGAACTTCCAAGCTCCACTCAGTGACCACAAGATCAAGTAATATGAGAGGAGAAAACTGTATCTCCTTCCACTTTCTCTAGACTTTGGAGAAAATTATATACCTCTTTTATAGCCATGCTTGTTCACAGTTTTACCCCTTAATAACCCAATGGTTTTACCCTTTCACAGAAGACATATGATTTGGGAGTAAATTCAGGAAGAAGAAAAAACTACCAGGAGGGTGCCTTCAATTTGTTTTCCAAGGCACAGAGGCTAGTGGGCTTTCCAAGGTATATAGTTGGGTGCAGAGTTATAGGATGCAGGTACCACCCTTGTGGAGGTTGTTTCTTGGCCTTTTTCCAGTGACAGAATACAATTTCTATCAAGCCTGCAAGTGTCCTCTTTTTAGAATTTAAAGAGTTTATTGCAAGAATAGAGAGGCAATGTGCTATAGTGGTTTCAGTGTTAGATGAGGATGCTAGGAGATGATCATGCTCTCTCAGCCTCAGAAGAAGGCAATTGCAAACCTCTGAAGAAATCTTGCCATGAATAGGATAGGTTTGCCTTTGGCCACCATTAGTAGAAAAAGACTTGAAGGCACACCACAACCACATTTTAGGAATACCACAATTCCATGAGCTCAGGTATTTCTCTTATGCCATGGAGTAAAGAATATTTGGGAGGCTAAGTAATATAGTACCTTCTGGAAGCCATTTTGCTGATCCTTCTTAGCTCTTGCAGCCTCAGGCCCTGATAGAGATTCTTGAATAGGAATTTGCAGAACAGGAATGAACAGGAATCTGCAGAACCCCTCAGCCACACAGAGCAAGACAGAGGCCATGAATTATGCCAAGCAAAAGCTCCAAGAGAAGTCCCAGAACATCCAAAATAACACAGTAGAAGGATTCACAGATGCCGAACACAGAAGGAAAGAAGGGGTCAGGTGTGCTGAAATGGAGAAGCCAAGAGGTGCTGGACCAGGTCTTATGCCTTCAAAAGAAGTTGTAGCATCATATTGCTCTCCTTCTAAAGATGCATAGAGTAAAGGGCTGCCCAGAAAGGACCTTAGGTCACTCCTTGCATCTGAGGAAGGAGACCAAATCTACAAAAGTTTATGCTACAACTTCTTTTGCTCAGTTAGTCTCAAAGGTGCCACAAGATCTCTTTGCAAATTAAAACAAGAATGATTTAAGTAAGCTAAAACCATATTTAAAAAAATGGTAAATTAAAACAGAAGACCCTACAGCTTGTTAAAACAAATGGAAGCCAAACAAATGCACAAATTTGAATTAAATCCAATGGCCCACTAAAGGATCAATCAGAAAGTCATGTTATTACTTGGCATCCAATAAAATAAATGTTGGTGCCAACTGGGACACTAAAGGTGCCAAGAAGAAAAGGCTTTCTCTCACATCTTCCCACTGGTGGGACACAAGCATGTTCAGTACCAGTTGATGTTTCCAAACCAAGTACAAGGGTAGCCCCATGTAGAGTGCATTGCAGAAATCTAGACGGGAGATTATCAGAGCATGTAGCACGGCATTAAGGTCCCAAACTTCCAGCAAAGGGCACAGCTGGTGTATCAGCCGAAAGTGATAATAGGCTCTCCTGACTGTCTCATTTAACTGATTCGTCATCAGGAGTGATGGATCCAGGAGCAACCCCAGACTGAGAACAGAGTCCTTGGAGCAGAGAGATGTGGAGAAGGTAGATGCAGCATTGCATGGCTGTTTAAGCATTAAACTAGAACACTTGAGAGCAGGGTTTGATTACCTGATTGAGAATAAAAACTCACTGGGTGACTTTGGGCAAGTCACACACTTTCAGCCTCAGAGGATGTCAATGGCAAACTTCCTTTGAAGAAATTTGCCAAGAACACCCTATTACAGGTTTGCCGTAATGTCTCTATAAATAAAATATGACTTGGGGACACATAATAACAACAACAAAAAGGCAAGGCCATGCCCACTTGCCCTCCTTTCTTTCAATGGTCAGATCCCTGATCTTATCACATCCCTGGTTTTGCTTTAGGACTAAGCTCCCCAATTTTCTTTATTGGCAGGGCCCTATCAACATGGCATCCAGTAGCAAAGCAATTGTAATTTCTTCAGATGATGAGGAGGAAGAAGTGAAGGAGGAAGAAGAGGTGGAACAGCAGATAGTAATATCCAATGAGGAAGAGGAGGAGGAGGAAGAAGAAGAGGAGGAAGAGCTGACATTGTGGTATCTGATCATGATATCTGATGTTATGATATCCTGTGTCAATGTTGAGGAGGAGGAGAAAGAAGAGGAGGAAGACTACATTGTGATATCAGATGTTGCAGAGCATTGTCCTCATTTTTGGGAAAAAACTTTCAAGCACTCGCAGATGTGATTACCTATCTTCAAAAGAGGGGTGCATATATGCTCCACTTATTCTGCCTTGGAGATCCCTTTGCCCATATTTTCAAGCAGTGCCTCCTTGACTGGCCGCATGAACTCTTTGAACTGAAGAGGAGAACAAACAGAGAGCAGAAGCTACACATTAGCCTTCCGCAAGTGAAGGGTGGCAGGGAAGGTGGGAGGAATTTTTTCAAACTTGCCTATTAACTTGGACAGGGAAGGAAGGGAGGAAATCAGCTCATAAACATCAACTGGTACAGAACATGCTGTGTCCCACAAGTAAGAGCCATACATAGTGGGAAGATGTGAGAGACAGCATTCCTCTCTTCGCTTTAACTGTGGCCAGACTGCAATCTGCCATGTCCATTGGACCTCAAGGGGAGCCACCGAGAGCAAAAGAGATCCATTTCTGTAGCCCTGTTTTGGGTTTTCTTTCCAAGTCAGTTGCTCCTGTGGCAAAAGGCCTGACAAGAACAGAGGTGAAGCTTACCATTGGTACAGATTCTAGTCCTTCTTTTTGGAAAAAACTTTCAAATACTCGCAATGTGGTCACCTATCTTCAAGAGAGTTGTGTGTTTGATCTCCACCTGTTCTGCCTTCGAGATCCCTTTGCCCATATTTTCAAACTTGTGCAGGGCCTCCTTGACTGGCCGCATCAACTCTTTTAAGTGAAGAGGAGAACAAACAGAGAGCAGAAGCTACACATTAGACTTGAACAAGTGAAGGGTGACAGGGAATTTGGGAGGAACCTTTTCAAACCTTTTTGTTAACTTGGACAGGGAAGGAAGGGAGGAAATCAGCTCATTAACATCAACTGGAACAGAACATGCTGTATCCCACTAGTGGGAGCCGTACATGAAGGGAAGATGTGAGAGACAGCCTTGCTCTCTTCCCTTTAACTGTTGCCAGACTGCAATTTGTCATGTCCATCGGACCTCAAGGAGAGCCACAGAGAGCCAAACAAGACCCATTTCTGTAGCCCTGTCTTGCATTATCTTTCCAGATCACTTGATCCTATGGCAAAAGGCCTGACAGGAAAGGAGGTGAAGCTTACCATCTCCACAGAGACTTGTCTTCCTTTTTGGAAAAAACTTCCACGCACTTGCAGATGTGGTCACCTATCTTTAAGAGAGGGGTGCATATGTCCTCCACCTGTTCTGCCTCTGAGATCCCTTTGCCCATATTTTCAAACTCGTGCAGGGCCTCCTTGACTGGCCGCATCCACTGAACTGAAGAGGATAACAAACAGGGATCAGAAGCTACACATTAGTCTTGTGCAAGGGAAGGGTGGCTGGGAAGTTGGGAGGAATTTTTTCAAATCTGCCTATTAATTTGGACAGGGAAGGAACGGAAGATATCAGCTCAAAAACGTGAACTGGTACAGAACATGCTGTGTCCCACAAGTGGGAGCTGTACATGATGGGAATATGTGAGAGACAGCCTTCCTCTCTTCCTTTCAAATCTGGCCAGACTGCAATGTGTCATGTCCATTGGACCTCATGGGGAGCCACCAAGAGCTAAACAAGATCCATATCTGTAGTCCTGTCTTGGGTTTTCTATCTGGGTCACTTGATCCTGTGGCAAAAGGCTCAATAGGCCAGAGGTGAAGCTTACCATCGCCACAGAGCCTTGTCCTTCTTTTTGGAAAAAACTTTCAAGTACTCACAGATGTGGTCACCTATCTTCAAGACAGGGGTGCATATGTGCTCCACCTGTTCTGTCTCTGAGATCCCTTTTCCTATATTTTCAATCTCGTGCAGGGCCTCCTTGACTGGCCGCATCTACTCATTGAATGAAAGAGAAGAACAAACAGAGAGCAGAAGCTACACATTAGCCTTCTGCAAGTGAAGGGTAGCAGAGGAGGTGGGAGGAATTTTTTCAAACCTGTTTATTAACTTGTACAAGGAAGGAAGGGAGGAAATCAGCTCATAAACGTCAACTGGTACAGTGGGAGCTGTACATGGTGGGAAGATGTGAGAGACAGTATTTCTCTCTTTGCTTTAACTGTGGCCAGACTGCAATCTGCCATGTTCATCAGACCTCAAGGGGAGCCACCGAGAGACAAACAAGATCCATTTCTGTATCCCTGTCTTGGGTTTTCTTTCCAGGTCACTTGATGCTGTGGCAAAAAGCCTGACAGGAACAGAGGTGAAGCTTACCATCACTACAGAGTCTTGTCCTCCTTTTTGGAAAAAACTTCCATGCACTTGCAGATGTGGTCACCTATCTTTAAGAGAGGGGTGTGTATGTCCTCCACCTGTTCTGCCTCTGAGATCCCTTTGCCCATATTTTCAAACTCGTGCAGGGCCTCCTTGACTGGCCGCATCCACTGAACTGAAGAGGATAACAAACAGGGATCAGAAGCTACACATTAGCCTTGTGCAAGGGAAGGTTGGCTGGGAAGGTGGGAGGAATTTTTTCAAATCAGCCTATTAATTTGGACAGGGAAGGAACGGAAGATATCAGCTCAAAAACGTGAACTGGTACAGAACATGCTGTGTCCCACAAGTGGGAGCTGTACATGATGGGAATATGTGAGAGACAGCCTTCCTCTCTTCCTTTCAAATCTGGCCAGACTGCAATGTGTCATGTCCATTGGACCTCATGGGGAGCCACCAAGAGCTAAACAAGATCCATATCTGTAGTCCTGTCTTGGGTTTTCTATCTGGGTCACTTGATCCTGTGGCAAAAGGCTCAATAGGCCAGAGGTGAAGCTTACCATCGCCACAGAGCCTTGTCCTTCTTTTTGGAAAAAACTTTCAAGTACTCACAGATGTGGTCACCTATCTTCAAGACAGGGGTGCATATGTGCTCCACCTGTTCTGCCTCTGAGATCCCTTTTCCTATATTTTCAAACTTGTGCAGGGCCTCCTTGACTGGCCGCATCAACTCTTTGAAGTGAAGAGGAGAACAAACAGAGAGCAGAAGCTACACATTAGCCTTGCGCAAGTGAAGGGTGACAGGGAAGGTGGGAGGAATTTTTTCAAACCTGCCTATTAAATTGGGCAGGGAAGAAAGTGAGGAAATCAGCTCATCTGATATGTGATGCTAAAGAAGAGTTCTCCAGATACCTTGGACTGCATCCTTTCCGGGTGCTATGAGTGGTGGGAAACTTACAATGTCAAATTTGTCCTCACCTATATTTTCCTCCTCTTCTTCCACCTCCTTGTCCTTTCCTGCCATAGGGATGGATTCGTTTCTAGCCATAAGACGGATGGGGCCCTGTGATGGCTTCCCTTTGTCTCTGGTGGCTTCGGCTTTGAAAGAAGAAAATTGGGCAGGTAAATAATATCAGGGATCTTACCATTGAAAGAAAGGATGGCAAGTGTATTGGTCTTGCCTTGTTATTTGTGTTTTTGTTGTGTGTCCCCAAGTAATTTTTGACTTAAGGAGGCCCTATGGCAAAACTTTCATAGTGTGTTCTTGGAAAATTTCTTCATAGGAGGTTTGCCACTAACAAGTGTGTGACTTGTCAAAGTCACCCAGTGAGTTTTTATTCTCAATCAAGTAATCAAACCCTGCTCTCGAGTGTCCTAGTTTAATGTTTAAACAGCCATGCAATGCTGCATCTACCTTCTCCACATCTTGTACTTGGTCCGGAAATGTCAACTGGTACAGAACATGCTTGTATCCCACCAGTGGGAGCCGTACATAAAGGGAAGATGTGAGAGAAAGCCTTTTCTTCTGGGCACCTTTAGAGTCCCAGTTAGCACCAACATTTATTTTATTGGATGCCAAGTAAAAACATGACTTTTGGTTTGATCCTTTAGTGGGACATTGGATTTAATTCACATTTGTGCATTTGTTTGGATTCCATTCGTTTTAACAAGCTGTAGAGTTTTCTGTTTTACTTTGCCATTTTTTAAAATATGGTTTTAGCCTACTTAAATCATTCTTGTTTTAATTTTCAAAGAGATCTTGTGGCACCTTTGAGACTAACTGAGCAAAAGAAGTTGTAGGATAAACTTTTGTAGATTCGGTCTCCTTCCTCAGATGCAAGTGTTGTCTCTAGGAATCTCTAGGTCCTTTAGTGCAACCTTTAGTTTAAAGTTGAACATAGACGAAAACTTACAATATTGAATGTATCCACATCTGGATCTGAAGAGATGAAGAGAGGAGAAGAGGGAAGGCAAGGGACATCTTTCCCAAAGGGTGGTGTGCTCTCCTCTTCTTTCTCCTCCTCCCAATCGGATATGATTATGGGCTCTTCCTCCTCTCCCTCCTACTCCCTGGAGGAAAGGACAATGGGCTCCTCCTCCTCCCCCTCCCCCTCCTCCTCCTCCTCCTCCTCCTCCTCCTCCTCTTCCTCCTCTTTCCCAGAGGATAGGACTATGGGATCTTCCTCCTCCGCTACTTCCTCCTCCTCACCGGAGGATAGGACTATGGGCTCTTCCTCCTCTCCTTTCTCCTCCTCGTCTTCCTCCTCGTCTTCCTCCTCTTCCCCGGAGGATAGGACTATGGGAACTTCTTTCTCCGCTACTTCCTCCCCCTCCCTGGAGGATAGGACTATGAACTCTTCCTCCTCTCCTTCCTCCTCCTCTTCCTCCTCCTCCTCTTCCTCAGATAGGACTATGGATTCTCCCTCTTCTTCCTCCTCCTCCTCCTCCTGCTAAGATAGGACTATGGAATTTTTCTCCTCATCTCCCTCCTCCTCTTCTCCCTCCTCCTCCTCCTCCTCCTCCTCCTCCTCCTCCTCCTCCTCAGATAGGACTATGGCATCTTCCTCCTCTTCCTCCTCAGATAGAACTATGGGCATTTCCTCCTCTTCTTCCTCCTCCTCTTCATCAGCTATGACAATCGACACTTCCTCCTCTTCTTCCTCCTCCTCTTGGTCGGATATGACAAAAATCACTACCTCCTCTTCTCCCTTCTCCCCGTCATTGAGTATTATGATGGGCCCTCTTCTGGATGTTCCCTGGACAGGGCCCTGCCATGGGTTCCCTCTCTCTCCAGCTTTGGCCTCACTGTCTTTTGGCTGTGATAGAAGAAAATTGGGCAGCTTAGTCCCAAAGCAAAATCAGGGATGCGATAAAATCAGGGATCTTACCATTGAAAGAAAGGAGGGGAAGTGAGCATGGCCTTGCCTTGTTGTTGGTGTTCTTGTCATGTGTCCCCAAGTCATTTTTGACATATGGAGATCCTATGGCAAACCTGTTATAGGGTGTTCTTGGCAAATTTCTTCAAGGGAGGTTTGCCATTGACATCCTCTGAGGCTAAGAGAGTGTGACTTGCCCAAGGTCACCCAGTGGGTTTTTATGCTGAGTCAGGCAAAATCAAGCCCTGATCTCCAGTGTCCTAGTTTAATGCTTAAACAACCATGCAATGCTGGATCTACCTTCACCACATTCCTCTCCTCCAAGGACTGTGTTAGCACTATGGAGGTGCTCTTGGATCCATCGCTCCTGATGACGAATGAAGAAAATGTGATGGTCAAGAGAGCCTGCTATCAGCTTTGACTGATACGCCAGCTGTTCCCTTTCCTGGAGGTTGGGGATCTTCAGACTGTGATACATGCTCTTATAATCTCATGTTTAGATTTCTGTAATGCACTCTACATGGGGCTACCCTCTTACTGGGTCCAGAAACATCAGCTGGTAAAGAACATGCTGTGTCCCTCCAGTGAAAGCCATACATAACAGGAAGATGTGAGAGACAGCCTTTTCTTCTGGGCACCTTTAGTCGGCCCAGCTGGCACCAACATTTATTTTATTGGGTGCCAAGTAAAAATATGACTTTTGGTTTGATCCTTTAGCGGGCCATTAGATTTAAGTCACATTTGTGCATTGTTTGGCTTCCAATTATTTTAACAAGCTGTAGGGTCTCCTGTTTTCATTTGACAATATCAATAAGATGTCATATAAGATCTGATGGGTATGCCTGTCGGAAGAGATCCGTCTTCAGTGCCTTCTTAAATGCTTCTAAAGTGTTTACCAGGCAGATCTCCTCCGGCAAGTCATTCCAAAGTTTTGGGGCCACTGCTGAGAATGATGTATGAGAAATTGATGTTAATCTCGTACAAGTATAATCTAGTAATTTCTTGTCTGATGATCTGAGGGTGTAGGGCGGATTATGTAGGGAGAGGCGTTCCCTCAGGTAACCTGGCCATGTAGGGCTTTAAAGGTAACGACCAACACTTTGTATTGACCTGGTCCGGCACCTCTTGGCTTCTTCATTGGGTTTCCGCACAACTGACCTCTTCTTTCCTGCTGAGTCCAGCATCTGTGAATCCTTCTGCTATGTCCTTTGGGATGTTCTTGGACTCCTCTTGGATCTTTTGCCTCTTGGCATCATCCATGGCCTTTGTCTGCAGTTTCCTCTTCATTTCTGCTTGTGCCTGAATCTCAATCAGGGCTTGAGCATGCAAGAAATAAGAAGGATCAGAAAAATGGCTTCCAGAAGGTACTACTCTACTACTTAGCCTTCCAAGTAATATTTTCTCCATGGCATAAGAGAAACACCTGAGCTCATGGAATTGCGATATTCTTACAATGTTGTAGTGTGTCATTAAATCTTTTTTGCCTCATGGTGGCCCAAAAGCTAACCAATACTAGGGTTTCTGGGAAAAATTTATTCAGAGGAGGTTTGCCATTGCTTTCCTCTGAGGCTGTGAGAGTGGGATTTGGCCAAGGTCACCCACAGAGTTTCCATGGTTAAATGGGGACTTGTATTCTAGTCTCCCAGCATCCTAGTCCAACACACAAACTATTAGAGCACATTAGCTCTCTTTTCTTGCAATGAACTCTAAATTCTGAAAAGAGGTCACCTGCAGGCTTGATGGAAATTGGATTCTGGCCTTGGAAAAGGCCAACAAACAAAACCACAAGGGGGGTATAGGTCACCTGCACCCTCTAACTGTGCACCTGACTATATGCCTTGGAAAACAAATGGAAGGCACTCTCTTGGTAGTTTTTTTTTCTTGAACTTACTCCCAAATCATATGTCTATTGTGCAAGGGTAAAACCATTAGGTTTTTAAAGAGCAAAATTGTGAATATGGATAATTGTGACAGAGGTGCATAAATTTCTGCATGGGGTGGAGAAAGTGGAAGGAGATACAGTTTTCTCCTTCTCTCCTATTACTTGAACTGGGGCCATATAGTGGAGCTTGGAAGATCAGGACAGATGAAAAAGAAATAAAAATTTACATTGCAAACAGTTAATGTACACTGTGGCAGACTCTGACTTCTATGTTACTGGGGCATTGAATTTCCATGTTATTGGGTCATTGAGTTTTATTCCACGGTGATGGATCCTAGTTCTAAAACAGATTTAGCACAAATAGTTCAGACTAAAAGACAGAGTAAATTCACCAACCCACTATCATGGGAGTCTCCAGCTACTCCTGTCTATGTGCCTATCTGCAAGCCCTTGGCCTCCAATCCTCTCTTTCCCTCTTTCCCTCCCAGTTAACATTTGGAGAGTATGCTTTGGAGATCTTTGAGAACTAATATCCAACTGAAGGATCAGCATCATTCTTTTCTATAACCATCATGTTTACTTTTACAAAATGCTTACTTTCATTCTATATTTTGTATTGTAAACCACCTTGAGACTCTCTCATGGGAGAAAGGTGAGACAAAATTTAAAAATAACACAACCATACAGTTCTACGACTGCAACTAATGAATGAATTAATAAGAAAGATGCTATCAGGTGAGATCAAGTAGTCCACCTTGTTTAAAATGATGCTTTGACCCAGAAGTAGTAAGTTCCATTTAAACAAAGGCAGGATTAAAAGCATTTACAATGAATAGGAAATAGGCAGAGAAACCAACAGAACTGCACAAATGATGAATGAGACTGAAACCAAATGAATGCTGCAGCTCCAGTCTGTTGAGGCCTCTCCTCTCTCAATCTCCTCTCAGCTTCAACTGGCTCAACTCCCACTTTGGTCAAAATTCTCCATGATCTCCACAGAAACAAAACAAACACAATTCCATTCTGTTTTGTCCCATCTAACCATTTCCCCACCAGGACCAAAGAAATGGATCATTTTGAACGAAATGGGATGATTTCAATTGTGTTTTAAAATTTCATTGTTTTTAGCTTCTTTTGCTGAGCCACCTTGGGTCCCAATTGGAATAGAAATGGAGTGAAATGACTCTTTACATAAGAAACTGGAAAAGCAGGCTCCCACTCCACAAGAATGGCAGCATATAAATGAAAATATGATTATGATTATGATTATGACAAGTTGAGTCCCCCTTATCCAAAATACTTGGGACTAGAAGTGTTTTGAATTTCGGACTGGTTCAGATTTTGAAATCTTTGCTTAAACATAAAGAGACATCTTGGAAATGGGGTTCAAGTCTAATTGTGAAATGTATGTTCATGTATGTTCTTGTATGCTTTCTTCACATAGCCTGAAAGTAATTTTATAATAAAAAATAAAAATAATATTAATTTTATACAAACTTTATTTACTTATTTATTTTTCACTTTTCTTCCAGGCCAGGAACCAAGGTGTCTATTAATTCTGTGTCTGAAATAAAGTTTGTTTGCAATCAGAAAGCAAAGGTGTTATTTTCTCAGCCACCCTTGTGGACAATTTTGGATTTTGGAATATTTTGGATTTTGGAATCTCAGATAAAAGGTCCCCAAAATGTATTACACTCATTGTAGAATTAAAATCATTTAAAACTTCATTTAAAACAGTACAGCACTATAAACCCCTTCTCTTGTTAACCATCTATTCCCAAAGGCTTACTGGAATAGAAAGGTCTAGCTCTCCAATATCCTTTGCAAAGTGCAATGGGCCAATTTATACAGAATAAACCCATTGGGGTAACAGCATGGATTTGGAAAAAACAAGGGATGACAACCTAGGTGAACCTGGGAGTCAAATTTACACCAGGATGTGACATGGAGCACCCCATGTGTGTATGTGTGTGACTTCAAGACAGTTGTTTCAAGCTGAGGAAAGTTCTTTGAACTTCTGCCAAACTTCCTTTTGACATTTTAGATGTGCCACTTTTATTTAAAAAACCCCTTTCAGATTAAAAAAATGTTGAATATAATCTTGCACTAACTAATTTACTCCTTGCTATTTGCATGCATTGGATTAATGCATAGAATTATAGTCTCTGAATGCAAAGGTTCAGAACTTCAGGGGAGTTTTTTTCATTGCCTCCCCCTGAGGTTGAGAGTTTGCGACCTGCCAACTCTAAGATTCTCATTCCATAGACCAAGGATGCTAAGAGCTGCAGTCCAACATCTTGAAATGGAGGGGAGAGTGTTTGTCTGGATGGTTTCTGGAGGTTCTGCTCTTTTCAGGATGTAATTAAGGATTGATTGATGATGGCTTGCTCACTTCACACCTTTGCTTTGTAAAACAAATAAGAAGAGCATTGAGGGAAGAAGTTTAGCAGGGGTCTAGCTAGAGGTATTTTTACAACTTCCTTCAGCTGCTAAAGGACAGAAGATCACTTCTGATCTGGAGTGATCTTCCATTGATAACAATTAAACCAAAGAAAATAAAGCTTACTTAGCTCAGTTTGCTAAAGTCCAACCCCCTTATTTATCAAAGCTGTGTGCAGGGGGGGGGGGGGGTAACAGGATTCTTCAGCCTGTAGGTTAACAATTTCATTGTGGCACCTGGTTTCTTCCATAGTTTATATTTAGGATTGTTTGTATACACCCTTATCAGATTAAGATGTGTTGAATTTAGTCTTGCACTAAGTGATTTATGTGGTGCATGCATAAGATTAATGCATAGAATTATAGTCTCTGAAAGCAAGTTTAATGCATAGAATTATAGACCCTTAAGGCAACTGTAGGAGTCTGGAGACCAGGCTCCGAATTTGTTAAGCTAATGGATCTTTATGTGATGGCCCTTGGGGACCTTTCCAACTCTAGGATTCTATGTATCCCTGCATGGCAGAAGGAGGTTGGACTGGCTGGCCCTTGGGTGACCTTTCCAATTCTTGGATTCTCTGTATTCCTGGATGGCAGAAGTGGGTTAGACTGGATGACCCTTGGGGAACCCTTCCATATCTAGAATTCTCTGTATTCCTGCTCCTCCTCTGGTGCCTTGGGTAAGATGTGCCACAGAGCCAGATATAGATTATCTGGCTCCAGAGGTTGCAGAGATCACAAAATGAGCATATGTGTGCACTCACAGACATGGGCCTTAAATAATCCCATCAATTTATGGGGGGGGGGGGGCTTGTGAATTTCCTAGGGTTTTCTTAGGTGAGGTATCCTGAAAAGTGATTTTCCCAGTTCCTTCCTCTGAAAGCTAGCCTACAACACCTAGGGCGATCTCCCATCCAAGTACTAACCAGGGCTGACTGACCCTGCATGGCTTTAAAACTTCAGATGTTGTTGGACTGCACCACCATTTCTCAGCATTGGCTAAACCAGTTAGGGGCACCTTGCAGTCCACTGAGTTCAGTGCTTTATAGTATTTGCTGGAGAGAACAGGGTAAAGAAAGAAAATTACAGCTTGGAAACGTTTTGGACTATAGCTCTCACAATCTCCCTTCCGGCTGTGGGACTTGTAGACAAAATTGATCTCCTTTTGTCTTCTTCACTCCATCTTCTTCATAAACTCTACACCAAACTACATACCCTTCCTTCCTTCCTTGTGTGACCGTTTCTGTTTTACCTTGGGGCAAATTTCAATCCAGTCATTGCAAAAAGAACAACAACACACAATCTCAATATCCCATTGGCAAGATAGCTTTACTTAACACCCTCTTGCACCCCTGGGGTTTTATTGTAATGATGCTTTAAAACACTGATGTTTAGAAAAACAAACTTCAAAAGAAATTTTCCATCCCATTACACCATTTGCAAGTCAACCATCTGTAAAGTCTCACACCTAAATGATTAGGTGGCAAATTTCTTGGCTGGTACAGAAAAGGGATGAGAAATCCATAATTCGTGTGTTTAGCAAAGCATGCCGAATAATCACGACATATCCATACATTCGAGTACTGATCTCTGTATGTACCAACCCACACTGGCTCTGATTTTGAAGAAGTCACCTTTGTTCAGTTTGGAACTGAGCTTATCTACAGTGTGCTCAATCCTGGAAGTTTATTTATTAAAATAGGGAAGTAATTTCTTTAGCTCTGGGTCAGTTCTGATTTGTTAAAGATTAACTACACAGTCAGGGTTTGGAGGAGGCTGATTCAGCAAACTATGAAGGTTATTGCACTGCCCCCGGGGACGTGATGGGGGGCAGAATGGAAGGGGGCAGAATGGGAACAGAATGGGGCAAAGGACGCATTTTACCTCATACCCACACCAAAGCCCCCGGAAGTTCCCATTCAGTTCCCGATCTGTCCCACAGGAGGCGATTTTCAGGAACGCTTTTGAACACTTCCTGGAAATTACCTCCTGTGGAATGGATCGGGAATGGAATGGAAGCTTCCAGCGGCATCAGCAGTGTTCCGGCATGCAGTAAAATGTGTCCTTTGCCCCATTCTGTTCTCATCACACCCCCTTCCATTCTGCCCTCATCACATCCACGGGTGCAGTTCAATACGTTCCCTTACCACTGAGGAGCAAAACAAGTTGGTTTCTCAGTTTCACAGTCTGCCACATGTTACTAAATGGAATTTTTGACCACCAGTGATTTGGATCCTATCCAACCATTAAGAACTTGTGAGGTGACATCAGATAATGTTCCAAACATTGTCACCTTTTGTAATTGTGCTGCTGTGATCATATCTATGGTAATTTCATTTTGTCAGTTTGTTTGGAATTGCTTCCAGAGCACCTTCACCACTGGAACCACAGTGTCCCCCCCCCCCCCAGAGGTGTGGAATGTCAGTATGTAGGGCTGAATGGACAGCTTCCTGCTAATGACATAAGGAAGTGTAAGTCCAATATATGCCTCTCTCTCTGTGTGTGTGTGTTTATATTACATGGGTTGAGAGGATAGGCCTGAAACGTATGGGCACTTTAGGGTGCCCTCGTCACGTTTTAGGGTTGCCTGGGGGCAGAGCATATACATGCTCCACAATCCTAACATGTGACGAGGGCGCTGTTGCTGCACAGCAACATATACATGGCATACTCAGCTACTATGTCACAATTGCGCACAGTCTATATGGTGCTGCACAGCTGTGACATCATAGGTGTGTCCTATGGCGCCTTTTGCGTATTTTTGCATCGCAACTGCGACACAAAAAGGAGCTGCTTATTTGGGCTCCTTTTTTTGTCTGCACCTTTGCCGCTCCATCTGGTTGCTGTGGTGAAGGTGCAGATGAAAAAAAGGTGGTACCAGACTGCCCTTTTTGGGTGGTGTGTAAAGCCCCATAGTATTGTTCACTTCAGTGTTTCTTAATCTGTGATCCACAGACCGCTGGGGCCCACAAAGGTATGAAGAAATGTTGTGAGCTTGTATGGAAAGAAAGAAAGAAAGAAAGAAAGAAAGAAAGAAAGCCATATATATATATATATATATATAGAGAGAGAGAGAGGTGGATGGCCAGACGGATGGACGGACCTACATACAGACATTCATACATTGCTCTCAAAATGCTGGAGTCATTACAACATCTCAGACTATTCAAAAGTTTGAATTTATTCAAAAGTTATTTGAGTGACACTTAAAAGACAAAAGATGGATGGAGGGACAGATTAATAGTAGCACCCTGATCATAATGAACAGGCTTTCACCGAAGATCTTAGGTATTCACCATACCAAATTTCATTTATATCAAGCTGTTCAAGATTGTAATCTCATTGTTTCTTAGTTAGTATAAATTGTGGCTTTTTCTAACCTATCACTTCCATTAACAGCAAACAAAAGTAAAAATTGGTTATGAAAATAAATGTTAGATAGCCAAAAATTTATTCAGCACTTGCTACTTCTGCATACAGTGAGAACATGCAAGTGAATAATGCTGAGGGACTGCAAGAAAGCACATGACATTTCTTGCTACTGTGCATATAGCACATAGCTGCACTAAACTATAACGTTGTCCATGTTGTGCCATCACATTCTTGGAATGTCTATTGCTGTCCCAGACATATTTTGGAGCGATAACGGTGGATTCTGTGAATAAAAGGATTTGGTTGTTTCTGGGTAAAGTCACTTTTCTATGTTATTGTGGTGAATTTTGTAACAATGCATTTTGGCAGAGCCTTAGGATGCATCCCTATCTGAATCTAAAATGTAAAAATACTGATGATGTTTATGTCAGTGCATCCCAGCAAACTTCTTCCAGTCATCTTAAAAACTGTCACCATTATAGTAAGGAACATTATTACCTGTCAATTGGTTAAAGACCATAGTATGTGTTATGTTACAATGTATTGTCCAGTGAGGTCATGAATGCATAAACATTGTGAAGAAATTTCAGTACTAAACATAAAGAACATGCTAGAAAGAGTGTCAATTTTTTCAAAAGGAAGGAGCAGGAGTTTCAGGAAAGTAAGGAAATATTTTACCTGCTGCAAAAATAATGGTTTCTGAATTTATCAAGAAGAAAGTGTTCAAAGACCTTTCCTTAATGATTTTGTCAAATGACATAGTTAAAAAGTGATCTTATTGTGCAACGTTAGTTATGAGCACAAGATAAATATTTTCTTTTTAAGAAACGATTTTTATTTCCATTTTAATCAAACATATATATCCACACAAACACATATGACATTAAACATAAAACATATAACACATACATAAAATACATAACACTTATATTCCACGAAACATAAATATTTGACTTCCTTCTACTCAGGATCTTTCCTTCTCTTCTATTTTTATTGTTTTATTTTAATACTTTTGGCTGTGCCAACTATACAATAACTTGTTTCCTGTTACTTATATTAGTATTGATTTTGATTATTTGCTTGACCTTCTTTGTCTCATCTTTGAGTAAATTCTTAATTTGATTAAACTGAGATGCATCATTACTTAAATTACAACATATTTGCATTTTTCCCTTCTTATATGTCTCCCTATTATCTATCATATCCATATTAAATTTGTTCTGCATTCTTTTGTTTATCATTATATAATCTTTTGTAAGTCCAGTTTGGCATTACCTCTCAACTATATTTTCCACTACCTCTTTTTCAAAGAATCAAATACATCCAATTTTAAAAATACATTCCTCTGTTTTCCCCTTCATCCAGCATGTCATCTTATCCGTCTCTGTCATTTTAATAAATATTTTTAAAGAGTTAATGTTCATCTCCTCATTGGTACACACTACAATTGAAGAGAGCTCTAACAGCTTAAATGAATTTATAACATCTCATGACATGGATTGGTTTCAGTGCATTCGAATCAGCACAAATGGGGCACAAGCAGTGTCTGGAATCTTAACTGGACTTGTAGCACCAATTAAGTAATCATACTATCAATGATCTTCTATGATTCTAAAATTGTTAACGTTATAAAAACCAAATCACTCAAGACTTTTTGAGCAGCTTTTCAAAGACATGGACAATAAAAATCCAACAGCTATTGTTACACTGTACAGCTTATTGGCTATCATGAAGTAAAACTTTGTTTCATTTTTGGGAATTGAGAGATGAGATAAAAATATTTCTCACAGAGCAACAGTTTCACCTCAGTAATCATAAAACAGATTTTTCCTAGTTAGTAAAACTAGCATATCTATCAGACACTTTCACCAGTTAATATATGCTAAACTTAGATCTTCAAGGAGAAAAAGTTACAGATTTTCAAGTTAAGATCGAAGCAATGATGAAAAAGATGGAATTGTGGCATCATCACCTATTGAATCAAAACTATGAGACATTTTGAAACCTCACATATTTTGGACTGTCTTTGAAGCTCAGAAATATAAGGTGATTCAGAATATGTCCGTGAAACTGCTGTTTCTGAAAGGCTACAGTTATCACATCTTTGTAGTTTTAAACGAATTCCACTTGTTGCTTCTGTTTCTGCTTATCAGCTATAAAACTTCTCTGAACCATGTTATAATGTTGGTCCTTTTTTAAAATATACTTCTTCCTCTTAGTCATGATAAGATACAGGGGCTTTTTCTATCAATTAATCTTTATTTAAAGTCAATAGAGCTGGCAAGATATGCCATAACTTAAAGCCCTATATAATAGAAAGAATATATATAACTTAGGCCCAGGACAGATGGGCCAAAAGTGTTGTGCAGCTGTCGATACTAGGTTTCAGAAGCGTACAGTAACTACTTGCTCCCGAACGCTAGCATGTAACTACGCGTCACTTACATCACTGGTTCACCAATGGTGCATCCATGACATGCACCAGGTGCCTTAAAAAGAACCCAGTTTTCCAATTTTGTTTTGTTTTTTTTTACTGTGGAGGGACGCCACATGGTTTGGCTGCTACGGCATCCCTCTGGAGTTAAAATGGGCACCTCCGGTCTGCCATTTTCAGGCAGTCTGTCTTAGGCCTTAGAACCATATAAAATGGAAAGGTTACATAAAAATACAGGAAGATTACATAAAATTAAATTATCAGATTGGGTTACAACACTGGATATTATTTTTGGCTATATAATTATAGATCTATTCTAGGGTATGTTGCCATTAGTTTGATGCCATTATGATAATTTGATCTCTAAAATGTTAACAGCTAAAGACAAAAATTTTGCAACAGACAAGGTAGTATTCATGGATTTGTCTTGCAACAACATTGTGATATAAAACATTTCAGAATAGCCTGGTTTACAGCTTAGTAAGGAGCAATCATCTAGTTACAGCAATGGTTATAAATGGGAAGAGAACAAAATATGTGATAGAATTTTAACTGATTGCCATCCACAAGGCCAAAATCAAGCTGAGGTGGGTTGCCCAGCATACCTACCAAAAAGTAAGTTTGAAGGGAAGACATGGCATCTCACCTTAGTGAACAAGTTGCATTACCTTTGAACAGTTAGAGTTTTAAAATAGGAAGGCTGACAGAAAGGCATAATGAATTTTTAGGGCACTGGGCGAGCAAGAGGTAATATAATTGGACTCAAGACTGCAAAAAGCTATGCCCCATACTCTGCTTTAACAATTTTTATGCCATCTCATGACCTACGATTAAAAGCAGGGATTCAGCAAGACCAATAGAGGCTGAGCAACATGTTTAGTCCATCTGCTGGTATAACTACCCGAAGCAAGGAGGTCCACCAAGCTACAGGTGCTTTTTGGTCGTGGCATCCTGTATCTGGAATTTCCTTCTTATCACTAGATATATTTGACTAGTATCAAATTGCTTATCCTTCTAAGACAACCCTAGAAAATATCCTTTTCCCATCCAGGTTTTTCTATCATAATTTAAATGTCTGCTTTCTTTCTCCCCCCCCCCCCCGACCCCTACCACTTTCCAGTTTATTGCTTTGTAGTTTGATTCTTTTGTGTGTGTTTTTATTTTACAGTATACTTAATTTTAATGTATTTAATATTGTAATACTATTCACTAGTGAGCAAGTAAAGAGTCCCATATAAATCTGAAAACAAATAGTACTATGATGACCCTTGAGGTTTGTATGTCATCTTGAAAATGCTTGTAAAGTAGTCTTGAAGAGGTGCAACATGCAGCGTTTCCAAAACAGAAGCTTATAGCTCCAACTACAACATGCTGAGGACAGGGACAGTTCACTTTTCAAGTAAAGGGACAGAAAGTGAACATGCCTAGACCTAGATATTTCAGTTTAAATTACAGCACTAAATTGGAAATGCTAGATCCCTTCCAAAGACAACCAAACTCCCCAAAGCATCTGGTTGCTGTGAATAATGCATAAAGAAAAAGACTATTTAAACTTTCAAACAACATGCAGAAATATCCTTGAGTGGTCTTTAAAAACTAATTTAATAGGATTTAAAAAAAATGAGGAGGTGGGGACAGTTGGTAATTAAAGACAAGATATTTTGAAGAATTCTGCTTTTTATAAGAGCCGTCTGCTTTCTGATGGCTGGGTGAGGAAACTCAAGTTTGTCCAAATGCATGCGGATGGGGGATGGAAATGCAAGGTGAGGATTTAAATAGGTAGCACACACTGCATGAAAGTACAGTATTCTTTTTCTGACCTAGATTAGTACTCAAATGTACTAGCTGCTTAACTCTCAAATTATCGTGCTTAGAAGATCTGAGAGAAATGCAAAGATTACATTTCCCAGATGGATAAGACTCCAAACCTACTTTTCATCTGTTTCTTTGGTGTTGACAGAATCCTTCCCACAGTTACACCCAATTGCTCCCCAACTTTTTACATTGGTAGGTATTCTTCCTTGTTACTCTTTACATGAAAGAAACAGACTAGGCACACAAATCAAAGTCCAAATTAGTCAGATGTTGGAAACAGTATGTGTGTGTGGGGGGGGGGGGCAGAGATGGGCATTTGGAAGGTGGCAGTGATTCTTCTATTGAACATATATCCAAAGGCCTTATGAATTGGATAACACATAGTGGTACATGAAAAATTCTGATTGAGGGCCCAAGCAGACGATCCTGCATTTTTCAAAAGAGAGTTGAAACCCTGCTGTCTGCATGGCCCATTCCCAAGGCAGGCTGAACACCTACATGCTGTCTGCACAGCATGGTATCAAGCCATGCTTTGTTTTTTTTTTTCTTTTTCTTTTTTGTCATCGGTGCAGGTGTACCATTGCACAAACACACAGCCTGTGACCTCAAATTACCTCCCAGATGCCATTCCATT
The DNA here is from genome assembly GCA_034509955.1 of Urosaurus nigricauda. Classification (NCBI taxonomy): domain Eukaryota; kingdom Metazoa; phylum Chordata; class Lepidosauria; order Squamata; family Phrynosomatidae; genus Urosaurus; species Urosaurus nigricauda. Next base: position 140,355,720 of record JAOEGL010000003.1, on the reverse strand, counting down.
GGATGGCCACCCATTTGATCAGCTACATGTGTGATGCACCACTAGTACAGGCATTTGCACTTCAGTGTGCCAAGTGATACATTGATAAAGCACAATCAAGGACCCCCCCCCACATGCCCCCTTCACTTTCCTTCACCCCATGCCTCTTTGTTGGACTGTCTGGTTTATGTATGTTGTAATTACATCCATTGGAATTGTCCCACTTTCATTTCTTTGCTTTGCTGCAGCCCTGCACTAGCACTGGGCAGGTGTGAAGGTGTTCATTCTCCATGGGGCAAAACAGAAAGGCAGGAAAAAGTGGCTTGAAGCTGCCTTTTCTGAAGCCACATTGAAACCCCAACAACTGCACTTTCAGCTCCCAATGCAGCTGGAATGCTCATGTCATGACCCCATGACATGGCTTCAAGCCAGGAAGAAGTGGGAAAAAAGCTGCTTCTTTTTGAAATGGCTTTTCTGTGCATAAGGACACTTTTCTGCTGGCTTCAAGGCATGTGTCATCTAAATGCCATGCCTTCAAGCCAGCTTGAATGCACCTCTTTTTGCCTGTCTGTTTAGCCCCCATGTTAAGTATCAGGGCTTCTTTTTTGCTCCAGTTTTTAGCCCCAGAATGTGGCTTTAGCCTAATGTGTCATCTAAACACCTTGCCTTCAAAATGGCTGGAAGCAGCTTTATTTTGTTGTGGCCTTTGGGAAGAAGCAAAAATAAAAGAGGGAATAGAAATCACTTCAGCTCATGCATTCTTTATGGTGCTTGATGGAGAGGTGGATCATCTATCTGATCATTCACTAAGCAGAACATGTTAGTCATATATGAATAGGGGTTTAAAGTATGGAATGGATTATACTGTCTTTAGGAGGAGCTGACATATTATCTTCTTATTTGTACAAGCATTTAGCAGATAATTCTTGTATCTGGTAAACATTCCTGCAGTCTGTAGTGGTACATTAGTACAGATCATAGTAGTGTGCTTGTCTAGAGCAGGAGTGGAAACTGTGTTGCTCTCCAAATGTTGAACTGCATCTCCTGACATTCTTTATCATTGACTATTCTTAATAAAGCTGATGGGACTTGCAGTCCAATAAAATGTGGAGGACCACACAATTCCAGCCCTGGGTACACAGCACTTCTAAATTTGCTTGCTAATCCCTAGTCAGGTAGTGCTCTAAATATATAGGCCCCATTCACACTAGCTTTTTTGTGACGAGTAGATCCAGGGAGATTCGATGATGCAATACTGAATCAAAGTTCCCACTATTTTTACCCCAATCAAATCTCTCTGTGGCAATTTAACCCTGATGAAGTTCACATTACCATTTGTATTGGTTTAAAATGGAGTCACAATTTCACTCATTCTCAGGGTTTTTTTTAAACACTTTCAATCAAATGATGTGAATCTACGTTACACTGTTTGGCCAGCCCCCCCCCGGGTCTGCGTCAGAGGATGGCAATGGCAAGCCCCTCAGAACAACCCTTAACAAGAAATCCTGGGATAAGTTAGCACTGGGGGGAGTCAAACCCTCTCAGCAATATAATAATATAATAATATAATCTCTAAGAAATATAATATGTGTGTGAGAGTTTTAGTTGGCACCAACTTGAGAGCAGAATCTGTTGTGGTTTTATTTCTTGGGAAAGAGGGAGAAATGACCCCTAAACCCCACTGATAGATTTCTTGAAAAAAAAAATGTCAAGAAAATCATGTGCACCTTTGTCATACTGATGATGTGAGTATTTAAAGGTGCAGTCTACTGTGGCCATGCAATAGCAAATATGTGCATAAGGTGTCAAATTTTATTTTATTTTATTTTTTAAAAAAACCACCATCTAATGATGTTCCCAGGAAAATCCCCTCCCTGGCTTTGGGGAACTCTGGTCTGGAAATCAGAGATCCATGCAGATAAGGGGACTGATGACCAGAAAAATGGGGGGCGGGGGGGAAGAAGGCCTGTCTGAGCTTTAAAGAGACCACTTTCCAAAGTGTGAGAAGGTTGAATTCACTGCATGTCTGGAGCTATTTTTTTCCACTCCCTCAACTGAGTAGTGAGAGGAAAAAACAATGACACTTGGCTGGCTGGGAGAGAGCAAAGGGATGGGTATGATCTGCCCTCTGCACATTAACTCCTCCTTCCTGGATGCCCCAAATGGGATTAGGAGCAAGTTCCAATTGGCAGCACCCTGATAAAACCCAGGGTTTTTTGGGGGGAAATGGGGAAATCCTCAATCTTGGGAAAATCAGAGTAAGGGGGATTTGCACACACACCCTTGAATTTGGGGCAGAAAAAAAGCAACCCAAGTGTGAACGACCCCCTTTTAAACTGGTTTGCAAACTGCTTTGTAACATAGTGTGAATGGATCCATAGGTTGGTTGAGATCCTGCATCAAAGTGTGTAGGGTATAGTGTTCTACATGCACAGCTTTCTGCTTCTTTCTCCCCAGGTAATGGAGGGCTCTGCGTAAAATGTATAGTAGCCAAGGGAAAGAATGGGAGAAGCAACCAAACAGCACCCAACTGCAGTGTTGTAGTTGGGGGAAGATAAAATAAGTCACTTCTGGATCTGCAGGAAATCATTGCCTATCTGGGATAGCAACCTTAATTCTCTTCCCCAGCTGTGCAGATGGGATGGGTGCTGTCTAGTCACCTCCCTTTCTTCAGCTAGTGAAGAGATGTGACAGTGCTCCTAAGGCCTGTGCCATCGGTTGGATGTTGCATGAGAAGCTAAGCAATAGCTCCATGGACAACATTCAAAACCAGACATAGGCATATATAACCCTGAGTTATGAACATGAGTGTCATGAGCTGGTTTCTAGCCATTATCTGTTGCAACTAAATGCTTTCTTCTTGTTTTTGCGCAAAACATAATATCGATATGAGATTAATTTGGATATGCTTACGTCTGTGCACCCCCCCCATGTTCTAGTTGCATCTCACAAGGTTATTTGTGTGTTTATTTATGAATAAATCCTTCTTTAGTGGGAGATGAAGAAGGTGAAAGAGTGACAAAGGCTGCTGCTTTTTGAGATATCAAGGACATAGAAAAGCTCCAGTGATACTTCTATTTTCCTCACCGATTAAGAAGATAATTAATGATGTCACTTGGATCTCGTATTCCTATACCTTGTGGCAATTTCCTCTCAAGCCATCATCAGTTTGACCACCATGTTGGAAATCAAATATTTTGCTTTTGCTATTATGCTAGTTCAGTTTTTCTTTACTTTCATCCCACAAAGCCACAGGCAGGAAATGTCACTGTTATGACAATACAAAATAGGACACACATACCTCACTAACTTTTGGGTTTTTTAAAAAAAATGAGATAGGGACTGTCATCATCTGTTACATACTAATTGTTTCTCCTACAGGGGATTTTTCTTTTTAAACTCAAACATTCTTTGAACAAAACTATTTTTCTTTAAATGACAGAATAGGTGATTTAAAATGATATTTAAGGTAGTCTTATGGGTCAGAACAGATATTAAAATATGCTGAGTTTATTATACTGAGCAATAGGATTAATATAGAAATGGGAATTAATTACTTTTTATATCTAAGCTGAGTCACATACCCTCCCACACAAAGGGTCAATTTTATATGCATCATAATTCTATTGCTAATAAAAATGTTACTTGTTGAACAAATATCACCCATATCTCTATGACAAAGTCTACAAAGTAGCCAAATTTCAAATTTATATGACCAAAATCACCACAAGAAGAGAAGCTGAAAATCACAATTCCCCTTACACCTTATGGTTCCAACTGCCAGCAAAATTGTGCTGGACATGAAGAGTTTAATTCTGAAGACTAAATGCTACCAGTTCTCCAGTCTTTTCAGAAGTAATGTACAGTGATCTAAACTCAAGTTGATTGACTCAGGAGATTATCACACATGCCTTATCCTGTCTTTTCCCCAATGAGATATATGTGCATTTAATTGTCAAATACAGGTCTTACTGCATTCTCCTGTGGCTGGACATATGTAGTCTGTATGCAACCCGGGCTTATTCCACAGATTTTCAAGGATGGTATTTTCCCATCCTTGAAAAGCTGCGGGATAAGCCTGAGTTGCATATAGGCTGCATATGCCCAGCCACGGAAGAATGTGGTCAGACCCTTCTTTGACAGTTAAATGCATATGTATCCTGTCAGAAAAAAGATGGGATAAGGTGTGTGTGATTATCTCTTCAGACTCAACTTGCTTCAATGATTTTACTTGGACTCAACTCAGCACTAAGTGATGCACTAACTCAACTCAACTCAATTCAACTCAATTCAACTTGTGACTTGTATATTTTTAGCAACCCATCTACTGGCGTACCTTTATTCAGAAACATTACAGAATGGAAAATAGTTTTCCTCATTGGAACCATGCTTCCATTTCACTGATTGTAGCCTATGAGTCATGTGACAGAAGTGGTACTTTACCTTTGTGGTACAGGAGGCACTCTTTTCCTGTGAGCCTCTGCCTCAAGCCGATTGCCTAACATGTTTGCTGTTCCCCTATGGGAAATGTGCCCTGGGCTATGGGGTAAGTTTTGTTTGCTGCTTCTAGGAAAAGTGTTAGAAGGTTCCTCCAGTGTGTTGTGGGGATAGGTTGCTGAGCAGACCTCAGCTCCCACCTCAAGCCCAGAGGGTGAGATTCTTTTTTCAGAGGTGAACAGCAAGTACATTAGGCAATGGGCTGGAGGCAGGGGTTGAGGTCTACTCAGCAGCTTGTCCCTGCTGTACATGATGCTTCTATAGCTTTTGATAAGCTTTAGAAGATTCATGTACAGCAGGTACAGGCTGTTACGTAGACCTCAACCCATTTTGATGTTTAGTAAAGCTTTAGAAATAATCTTCTACCTCAACCCCTGCCTCCTTTTTTTCCTGTTAAAACTGGCTCCTAGATGTGAGATGTGTGACTTGATAGAAAGGACGAGATTTGACTTGAGATTTAAAAATTGAGACTTGAGGCTTGACTTGAGAACTGGAGTACAAGACTTGAATACCTCACTGGCAATGTGGAAAGGGAAATCACAAATTCAGACTACACATTACTTCTTGGATTGGATTTCTTACAGTGTATGTTATGTGCGGGGAGCTCCACTTCTTTCCTCTAGTCTCTAGTTTCCCCAATTTCCCATGGCATATCTTCCATTTCCCCTCAGAATTGCCTCACCAAGAAATTCTTATCAGAATTGTAACTGCTGAAGGATTTAAAAAAGAGGGGTAATTCAGACCCCCACCCCCCACCCCACCCCCCACCCCAGAGGGACAACAATCCAATAGATTGGAAATACAAAAGGACACTCAAATCTGGGGCTACTGACTACATTTGCTACTAGGACCTGTGGCTTTATCACACTATGGGGCAAGCAGGTTTGCTGTTTAACTCTCATTTAACTCTTGTTTAAATCGTTTTTGCCCCCTAGTGTGATAAAGCAGTATGTCTCTGCCTTTGGGAAGAGGATTGTCTTTTATGAGGAAAGTGGGAGGAGAGAGGTAAGTAGGTAGACACAATCAGTATTACAGCTTGAAGTCACATCCTTGAGAGCTGGTGAAGCATGAGACTTGGATGTGGAATAGATTGTCCTTACAAATAATATGGAAAGAGGTATCTCTGTGGCTGCAGGGATACATGCTAAGTAGGAAAGTTGCTGGAACAGGAAATTCTAATATTGCTGAAGTTATGCAGACCAATGATTGAACTGGCAAACACAAAATATATTGAATCTAATTGTTGTGGCCACTTCCTAGACAGTTGCAGCCCTCCCTGTTTATTTAACCTTTTAAATCACTTTGTGATTGCACCTAGCTTAAAATAAGGGTTGATTATACTAAAGTGCTTTAATACTTGCCCCTCATATTGATTGCACAGGTACATGTAAGATAAAGAAAGGAAAGACATGTTACTGAAGACCAACAGAGTTCTTCCAAAATGTTCTTCATCCATTAGTAAAGAGTGAACAAGAGAGGGAAAAGTTATGTGGTGAAGTGGTTTGAATGTCGTACTAGGATTCCAAGAAACTAGGTTTTAAATTCTCACTCAGCCACAGAACTTCATTGGGTTAACTTGGGGAGGTCACACTCTCTCAGACTCTGGGGAAGACAATGGCAAGTCCCTTGCCAAGAACATCTTGTGATAGGTTCATTATAGGGTCATCATTAGTTGGAAAGGGTCTAAAGGCATACAACAGCAAGTTGCAAGAAAAGAAGGTAACTTACAAAAGGCCTTTCGCCAGACCACTATATGTGGGAAGTGCTGGTGAGATTCTTGTGCTAATTTTCACCAGAAACTGGTCAGATTTCAGCTTCCTGTTTCCTACCTTTCTCTTTCTTCAACTTAGCATGTTCTTCACAAGATAATGTTTTGAATCAGTTTGGAGATATTCTGTTTAGCTTTCTTTTACTGCAGTTTTATGTCCAGATTGCCAAATCAGTTTGAATCATTCCAGTCCAATTTGTTTCCATGCAGTCTGATTCAGTTTTAAAAATGTTTTTAGGTCTTCTGCCAGCTGTCTGTAAACTGCAGTGAACTTCTAATTAGGATTAAGAGCATTATAAGAACATGTTAAATTTATAGAAAAAGCTCACAGCCCTCTATAAATGAAATAATAGTAAACCTTCCTTTCTCACTGCTAAGCCACATCTTCTTTTACTTTAGTTGATTAAACTCCCAAATCCACAAATAATCCAGATACCACTGTCCAAAGGGAACCACTGTTAGAACATAACAAATAATCCAGATACCACTGTCAAAAGGGACCACTGTTAGAACATAATACAAGCACCATTAGTTTGACCCAGAAGATAATTTATTTTAAAAGAAGGTTGATGTTTTTGAGATTGTTGATAAATTAACTGGGGGTGGAATCTCCTCTAGAGATGTTCTTGGGATCCATTCAAAATATCAGTTTTTGCATTATGGTACCATCTAATTAAATTAAATAATGAGTAGCAAGACTGTTTTATTGAGCCTCCTCTTATTCCTTAGAGAAAGGGCTTTACAAAATTGTGTTTCTAAGCCATGTCATCTCATGAGCTTGTTTAGAGGACAGATATGCTGTTATTTCTGCTGTGTATCCTGAAAAACATTATAGAAGGTATTGTGTGTTATCTTTGTATTGTATTGTATTGTATATAATGATCCTACTGAGAGATTCTTCATGGGACTGTTGAAACATTTTTCTGGGATGATATGCTCTGACAGGAATATTTATTTGCTGGTTGATGTTGATAAATGTGTTGCTTATGAGACAGTTTTGCATGTAGCGGCAGCCGAGAAAATTCAAGTATGTTAAATTTATTGCTCTAGCCTGTCAAACTGATCACTTGGTGTTGTGCTGCCCTGTTCAGAACAATGCCAAGCTATTTGATTCACAGTCTAATTTACACATTGCAAATCTTGGATTATTGTACTGAACTCAACATGGATATTATTTTTCCTGCTTTTTGATGGCTTTTGGTTCCAGTAAATAAAGTGTTGGTCTCAACAGATTGGTCATGTGAAGATGGGTTTTTTTTTTTGGGGGGGGGGGGTGAGATTGGCCCAATGCACTTTAGACTGGGTTACAAACCATCAGTTTGAGTCTTGACTGTAGAGTTGATACAGTTTGTAAACATATGGGTATTTCTTCGACAAGGTTTCACTCTGGGTTCTGCTGCCCCTGAAGTTTATTAATCAAGGGTATGATGACTAAGTCAAGCTTCTATTAGCAAATGTTTGGGATGTATGCATAAAGAGTAGACAAAATAAGAACGTAGCATCAAGTTGTGCCTCTAAATGTGTCCTGAGGACATCATCTGGCCACTTGAAGGGAGTGAAAGAGGCCTAGCAACACCATCCAGCCTGGCCTCAAGTTGAAGAGCCCTCCCTTCATGACAACACTAGGAGGGAGTCACAGGAGAGGCCAAACTCCATCGGGCCTAGATTAAGAAGCCGAGCCCTCCCTTCAGTCCATCTGCCTTGGTCCAGGCGTCAGAGGGAGAGAACAACTGCTTGACCTGATCCCCTTCCCCATCACCTTTCCCTTCTCCTTTTGTGTCGTGTCTTTTAGATTGTAAGCCTGAGGGCAGGGAACCGTCTTAAAAAATAATAATTGTAAGCCGCTCTGATAGCCTTTAGGGCTGAAGAGCGGGGTATAAATAAATAAATAATAAAATAAAAAAATAAAAATAAATGAGGAGGAAGTTACCCAAGCAGTGAGATGAGACAACAGAACCTTAGTTATCCATACCTAAGAGGTTTAAGAACACATCCTTGTGCCTGAGATTAGATAGCTTCTTCCCAAAGCACACAGTGAAGGCATGACATTTGCTGTCATCAGAAGTCTAGATGTCTTTCAACTTGGATAGCCCATTTCTTGGATTGGGAGAATAAATTAATGGAGGATGGGGCCGTTAACAACTGATAATTATGGCAGCTATGTATTCCTTCCTGTACCAGAGGTAGTATGCCTTTATGTATAAGTTGTTAGGGAGCATTAATGGGATATCATAGAATCATAGAATCCAAGAGATGAAAGTGACTACAAGAGCCATCCAGTCCAACCCCTTGCGATGCAGGGACTCACAATCAAAGCGTCCCCAACAGATGGCCATTCAGCCTCTGTTTGAAGACCTCCAAAGAAAGAGACTTTACCAGTTTCCAAGGGAGTATGTTCCACTGTCAAACAGCTCTTACTGTCAAGAAGTTCTTCCTAATGTTTAGGTGGAATCTCTTTTCCTGTTCTATGGAGCAGCAGAAAACAAGCATGCTCCATCCTCAATATGACATCCCTTCAAATAGTTAAACACCTCTTAACCTTGTCTTCTCTAGGCTAAACATACCAGCTCCCTAAGTCATTCCTCATAGGGCATGGTTTCCAGACCCTTCACCATTTTAGTTGACCTCCTTTGGACATGCTCCAGCTTGTCAATATCCTTTTTGAACTGTGGTGCCCAGAACTGGACACAGTATTCCAGGTCATGCCTGACCAAAGCATGCATTTCATTTTTTTTTTTTTTTTTGCTTTAAGTGCAGTATCTTACATTTCTCCATATTGAAATTCATTTTGTTAGCTTTGGCCCAACTTTCTAATCTATTAAGGCCATTTTGAATTTTGATCCTGTCCTCTGGCATATTAGCTATTCCTCCTAATTTGGTGACATCTGCAAATTTGATAAGCATGCCTGCTATTCTTTCATCTAAGTTTTTGATAAAGACGTTGAGTAGCACTGGGCCTAGGACAGAACCCTGTGGCACCCCACTGGTCACTTCTCTCCAAGATGAAGAGGAGCCATTGCTGAGCACCCTTTGGGTTTGGCCAGTCAGCCAATTACTAATCCATTTAATAGTTACATTGTCTAACCCACATTTTACTAGCTTGTTTGCAAGAATATCATGGACAACCTTGTCAAAGGCCTTACTGAAATCAAGATTGCTATGTCTATTTATTTCAAGCTGTTCAGTAACAACTGCTTTGTTGCTAAAAGCTGCCCCTGCATTCTTTGGCTGAAAACAATTGGAAATAGCTTCATCTATCAAACTGGTAATTTCATCAAAAATAGAGATCAGATTAATCTATTTGTTTCTGTGAAACCCATGTTGACTTTTTTTAAAATTATGGCATTCGCTTTTAAATGTGAATTGCCTCTTTGTTTAATGACATGCTGTGTTTAATGATTTCCTGGTATCAGACTAACTGGATGATAATTGTTGGGATCCTCTCCCCCCCCCCCCCTTTTGAAGATGGTGACAACGTTTGCCCTCCTCCAGTCTGCTGGGACTTTTCCTTTTCTCCAGGAGTTCTGAAAGATTATTGCCAATGGCTCTGAGATTACATTTGCCAGTTCTTTTAATACCCTTGGATGTAGTTCACCTGGTCCTGGAGAATTAAATTCATTTAGATTAACCAGGTATGTTATCATAGCAGTTCTACGTAGCTTGTCAGCTTCCCATAAGCAACTGAATGTTGGACCAGATGGGCCTTGTTATGATCCAGTGGTGAAATGATTAATTATAGTTTGCTTGCTGTTCAGTCAAACAACATATGACTCATCTCTTTATCTGTATCCATGCCTAATACAGGTAATGCATCCCTCATTTTCTTATAATAGAATTTGGATTGTTTCCTGGAAGTTAATCTGTGTTTCAGCTCTGGTTCTGAGACAGTGACACTTGATTGGTACAGGGTAGTTTAGAGGGTGTTGGAAACTTCCACAGTTACTTCTTTAGAGAAGAACACATTAGGATAAAAGGATAAAATGAGGCAACCTGCTAGGAAACATTGCTACTGCCAGAGAATTGGCTCAGGTGGAATAGGCAGCACAGCTGCCACCAGCATGACTATCAGCTTTCTACCTTTTCATTCCATCTAATGGTAGGGTTGGCCCTATTAAGAGGAATAAAGCCTTGATTAGATGGTAACCATGATGGTCATGACTCTGTTTGCCACCATATTTTGCCATGCTGTCAAACGTGGCTTGTCTACTTCAATTCAGAATTCTTCTTGTGTGGTCATTGAAAGGCTACCAGTTGTGTCTCTTGCACTCAATGCAGGTGACATGCATGCTAGATTTATATAATTGAGACAGATGCACAGTAAGATACTGTGAAGACAAGCTGTCAGTTCAATAGACCTTTCCTCCCTGCAGGCAAGGATTATTGGCACTCTTTAATTTCTCACTATTTCAAGCTGTTCAGTAACAACTGCTTTGTGGCTAAAAGCTGGCCATGCATTCCTTGGCTGAAAACAAATGGAAATAGGTTCTTCCTTCCTTCTTTTCTTAGGGGTACTTAATGCATCAGAAACAAAATGCCACATTTCATATATTTCAAATCATTGTCAGAGAACGTGCACCCAAACCTCTGTAAGAAATAAAGCTGAGGGGGGTTGTAAATGAATCATCTACTTGTCAGCTACTAAATCCATCACAAAATCACTTTAAAAGATGCAGGATGTTTCTACCTTGGAATCTACAATGTTTTGCTGATTCAAAAGGTATATTTTCTTCAAAGTGACTTCTTTGATTATTATCATTCTCATACTTTGATTATTATTATCCATATACTCTTTTATGCCCACAGAACCCAATGGTTCATTCTTATTGTGGAGAAAAACTACTAGTGGACTGCCACAGGGTTCTGTCTAGTGCTATTCAACATCTTTATCAATGAGCTGGATGTTGAAATAAAGGACATGCTTATCAAATTTGCAGATGACACCACAGGGATAGCCAACACCCCAGAGGACAGGATCAAAATTGAAAATGACCTTAACAGATTGGAGAGCTAGGCGAGAACTAACAATTTCAACAGGAAAAATGCAAGGTATTACACTTAAACAGAAAAAATGAAACACTCAGAAATAGGATGGGTGACACCTAGCCTAACAACAGTGCATGTGAAAAGATCTAGGAGTCTTAATACACCACAAATTGAACATAAGTCAACAGTGTGATGTGGCAGCTACAAAAACCCAATGTGATCCTAGGCTGCATCAATAATAATAATAATAATAATAATAATAATAATAATTATTTATAGCCTGCCCCTGTGAACAAACAGTCAGGGCGGGTTACAACAGAGTAATAAATCAATAAGAGTGTAGTTTCTAGATGGAGGGAAGAAATAGTCCCACTGGAATTCTGTATTCAGTTCTGGGCACCACAATTCAAGAAATATGTAGACAAGTTGGAATGTGTCCAGACAAGGACAAGCAAAATGGTGAATGGTCTGGAAGCAATGCCTTATGAGAAATGACTTAGGGAGCTGGGTATCTTTAACTTGGAGAATGGAAGGGTAAGAGATTACATAATGGCTATATTTAAATATTTAAAGGGATGTCACATTGAGGATGGAGCAAGGTTGTTTTCTCTTGCTTCAGAGACTAGCGAGTTTATCACACGATGGGGATTGGAAGTATAATCCAATGGCAATCTGAACGCAATCATGGGTTTTTGTGTTATTGCGTGAAAGCTGATAACACACATTTTCGGGCAATGGGAAGTCCTTCCGAACACAATCATGGGGTTTCGTGTTATTGCGTGACAAACTATCACATGCAATTTTGGGCTCTGGGAGGCAATTTCAGGCAGTTCTGAAAGCGATGCAGTGTCAATACGCAATTACGTAAATTCGCTGAATTAGCGAATTCACTCAATTCCGAACTGGCCCCACTTTCATTTCTTTCGAAATTGGGGGAAATTCTTCCCATGTGATAATGTCCTAGGATTTGGAGCAATGGATTCAGACTACAGGAAAAAAAGATCCCACTGAAACATTAGGAAGAATTTGATAAGAACTGTTCAGCAATGCAATATGATGCCTTACAGATTGGAGTCTCCTTCTTTGAAGGTTTTTAAACAGAGGCTGGATGGCCATCTATTGGGACTGTTTTCCTTTGATTGTGTCTTCCTGAATGGCAGGGGGTTGGTCTGGATAGCCCTTGAGGTCTCTTCCAACTCTAGGATTCTGTTCTATGATTCTATGATCCTGCTTGAATGCTTGCTCTGTGATAGCAGCTTGCAATACACTGAGCTGTGTTTGGAATTTGAAGGAACACAAAGAAAAATGGAACAAAAGTACACAAATGAGAGAGCATGTAATCAACTTGGGAGTCTTTGGCTTTCTGTCAATGCAAACTGATTAAGCTTGCATCAGATTAGAGTCTGTGCTTGCTGTCATTTCTACTGCTGATCATTAAAGTGCAGGCGTAAATAGCAAGGAGCAATAATCCTATATATCTCTGCATAACCTGTGCAGTTAAGGGATGATGAATGTTTGGATTGTCCTGTCTTGTCTTTTCTCCTTGTCATCTCTCCCCCCAAACTGCCCCCACTGGTTTTGAATATCACATCACACTGCCTTGTTAGTATGCATTGTTGTTGTGATCTGATTTCCCTGTTGTAGCTGCAGACTGGCACTGATAACCACAGGAGGCCTACTAGATTATGCCAGCTATGAATCTACTAATTAAAGTTGGCAAATAACAAAAAGATCTATACTTTCTCTTGCATTATTGAAGTCTGGGTTAATCAAGATTTTGTGATAAACTTAGCACTCTTATCAGCAGAGCAAATGCTGGCTTATAGGTCATTTTCAATCCAGTCTGAATCCTTACTGAAGTGTAAATATTTTTAGTTTGTTTATTCACTTTATAGACCATGACATCACAAAACATTCAAGTATATTGATCAAATTGTCAGCTCAATTTATTCAGTGCATTTCTGGGCATTGGAATCCATGCTTCTTGCTTTCATTAGTGAACCATAAAACACATTTACTTGAAATTAGATGTTTCAGTGATAGCAAAAGTGGCAATATATGTAGAATGTCATGACTGAATATTAGTTGTTTGGGGAGGTGGAATTTGTGCACTTTGTGGAAGTAAAGTAATACTTAGCCATGACTGCTACATTATATGATTCCAAAAGCAAGGTTATCTGCTACAAACATTTGGAATAATTCTTTCATGTACAGAGGTGGTACATCTCATAACACTAAATACAACATAATACACATTTAAAATGGGATAAAACGTTTGGGTTATTGATGAAAATTCTCATAACCAAGTATGATTACCAAGTTATTTGTTTGTTTATTTATGTCAGATATGTTGGTTTTATGCATATGCAAATCCAGAATTAAAAAGAAAAGCCTTAGTAATGGTCATATGTGCATGTTCCCTTTCAGTTTCAATAGTAGGAATGCAAATTCTTCATGAAATTGCTCAGCGGCTGAAAGAATGCTGTTCACCAGATAGTCAATAGCTTCACAAATTCTGGTTGACAAACACTGTCTTGTTTACTTCAAGCAAGGTTTATTTGCGTATTCTTAGTAAGCAGTGTTTCCTTCACTTACAAATTCTCTCTGTAGCTTCAAGACAAATTGCCATCACAAGTCAGTAAAGACACAGATTCTAATGCAGGAACATAGTAAAGTGTGTTAAAACCAGATACGCACACCATAATGGACATTTCCACTAAATAATATGACCGTGTTATGCTTTCAAATGACAATGTTGTTTTTTCCCTTGCTTTTAGGAATGACCACGTTGTGCAATATTCTTTGAAAGCTAGGACATGATGCATGCAAGATGCAATTTTTTGAATTTATGGATATGAGGAAGAGATTACACAGCTGTTTAGATGACACCTCAACCACGTCCAATGGGATATTTATTCTATCAGAAAAATATAGTATCAGCTGGACCCTATGCTTTCTATCCAAGTAGAAAACTGGTTTACAATAATGGTTAAAGGTTCCATTGGAAAACTAACCTCCTTTATCTGACGTTGGTTATCAGGTTCCACTTCACAATGGAGTGACTCTAAGATGAATAGCTCCCCTTCATTCTCAGTTTCCTTACCAGGATACTTGCAATTTTTCCCTTCTGGCATATAAATGTGTGATAAGCAAATGTGAGGTGGATTTTTAAAAAGATACTTGAGTATCACTTTTCACCTGGCAGTATTTAGATGATATGCAAAATCACTGGTCACTTTATACATAGGAATCAACAGCAATGAAATTACTTGGGCCAGAAACTTTATATGTTCAAAAGTCATTCATTTTTCTCAAAACAAGGGAAACAAGATCAAAGTCCCCTTTATCTTGTGCTTTGCCAAACATTCAAATAATTATCACAAAAAGGCATTTAACAGCCCTCCAACTCTGGTTTTGGGAATCTCTGACAGAATTCTCAGCACACTCTTCTGGTTCAATAATTTCTGCAGGATTCACTGGGCGAAGGACCACAGTGTTTATCTCAAGAGTAGAACTGCTGCTGTGCCAGGAATCAAACTGGCACAACGCAATGATGGGCCAATTTAGACTTTCTGAATTAGAAAGACATGCCTAGATGCTGGCATCCAAATGTTGTAGTTTTGCTCATATCACCATAAAGTGTAATTTGCCATAGTATTGTTCTTCAGATTCTCATACTCTCATTCTTCAAAGCTCCCAAATAACTCCTTTTCTTCTCCTTTGCCTCCATGGAATTTTCCTTATACACATTATTTAGTTCTTATTTTCATCAATTCCTGGTCTTTGTACTATTTGCTTCTTTATTGCTCCACAAGGTTTTGGGGTTTTACCAAACTATTCATTCTGCCCCATGATTTCAGGTATCTTGTATCAGCATGCCTTCTTCTTTAGATGCTTGATTTTCTGGGCTAACCTCCCACTCAGCCATCCTTCAGCTTCATGCCTACCTTGCTCAGGTGTCTGGCCTCTTAGTTTGCCTGTAAACATCACATAGATCCTCTTATTTCTGAGTTCCATGTCAAGTTTATTAACCACTCAAACAGAAGGTATTTCCCTCCAGGATCTGAAATTAGACAACATTAATAATGTAGGAGTCAGAATTTTTTTCTTATATACTGCACATTACCCAGAAATGAATCAGTAGATCCTGGTCTGATTTCTACCCACTCCTAGTCAAGACTCTCTTATAATTTGAAATTATAATAATAGAATTGTATATTTCTGAGGACTGTGTCACATTTAAAATGGCAGAATAAAAGAAAACTGGCTCCCTGGGTAATGTTTCCACCTTTTTATAGAGGTGTGCCTGTCATTCATGTGTTATTGCAACTTTTAGTAGACATGAAAAGTTAATCTACTTTATTTAAGCAAGCATTTAATATATAATCATGCCAGGGTGGTTTTTATAGAGTATATACGCCTTAGTCATGCCTTTTAAGTTTTGTATATTTTGCTGTAATTTTATACTTTTTAAAGATGATTCTGTTTTGAATTTTATTGTAATTTTTTTAAAAAATGTTTTTATCTGGGAGCTACCTTGGGTCCCTTTTGGGAGAAAGGCGGCATACAAATGAAATGAAATGAATGAATTAATGAATCTTCTGCTTTCAATGATCTTGAAACTTGTACATTTAGAATTTAGAATGACTTGTGGTAGCATTTTGGTTATGTCAGGGATGGTCCACTGGTGGCCCCCTATCTCCACCCGATGGGCCATATCTAGCTTTTGATCTGATTTTATCCCACTTCCTTCACCATCTCCCCTAGCAGACTGGAAATATTTCCTAACTAGACTGATCCACCTAATGTCCTTTTCAGAAAGGATGGATCTGCATGGGCTAGAATACTCTAGGAGCTACCCCAATGTCCCTACAGTTCCCTGGGGCACTTTGTTGTGACAGTGTGTGGCTGTACCACTCAGTGCCTCTGGTGTGAGTCACACATTCTGAGGTCAGAACAAGGTGCCCAACATTGATCATGTGGCTGGCTGCCTCCTCCTACCTCAGAGTGAGGAACTTGTACAAGCAGTGGCAGCACTGGATGGCACAGAAGGGTATGTTGTAAACAGCCACCTGGTGTCACAATAGAGGGCTCTGAAAGAACTGGAGCAAAACGTAACTTTTTTTTAAAAAAACCTATGGATTCTGGCTGTGAAAGCCTTTGACATCACACACACACACACACACACACACACACCAATTTCATGGGGGTATTTGGCAGGTTCTGTGCTGAACTGGCTGGAAGTCATCTGGACAGTGCAAGAAATGGAGATTGGTGCCTGTATTGTCAAGTCTGCTCATCAGGGGAACAGGGGAGAAAATGGTTTATTTGGTCCATGTGGACATGGCTAAAGAGACCTTCTAAGTTCTTTGAGTGTTGGAGTGGGGTGTTCAAGAAGCTCTTTCCTCTGAATAGGTTCAAGAAAACAGACCATATCTGTCAAATTGCTTCTCTGAAATTCATTTTCTATCCCAGTAGGCATTATGTGAACATAAGTCACTGACACTGCATAGAAGAGATCTGCTCTGTAGATATTAGGTAGTGAATATGCATTGACACTATATCACACACAATTATTTCAACTGAGTCATCTGTCAATGTTTATCTGTCAATTAAGACTGAATAATATCTTGTGTTGTGAATCTACAGTGTATTAATAGCTTGTTTTCTGCAGCAGTCACAGCATCCACTGTCACTACTTTATGTGCAGTGAATACAAATCCCAAATTTAAAAAAAAAATTACACACCGAGGACAATGCACTGTGTTCAACTACACTGTAACATGTTTATTGACATTTCCCCCTTGTTCTGAAAGAATGTCATTATTTAGACTTGCAAGTTAGTAATTGCAAGTTGAATTGCTTGACTAACATTCACAAAATATCATGGGTTGTATATTATGCTTCTATACTCGTTTGTACAATATTAGTAATAGATACTGATGAAGATTACCACAATAAACACTAGATCTCAAGGCAACTGCACTTTTAGTTTTGTAGGACAATAATCTGGCATTCACTTGCTTATCTCTGGACTTTGACAGCATGTAGTTTGGAAGTACAGTTTTTTCCCATGGTATATTGGCAAGATACAAAAAGCCTTGTTTGTTTCACCTCTCCAAAGCTTGAAAAGACAGACGGATCATAAACTAAACCTATGAATTTGCTGCTCTGTTGTCAGAAGTATTCCTCTAGTGATGTTTTGTATTTTCTTGAATAAATGGTTGGGTTTGGTATGATGTAGAATCAGATCACAACTATATTGGCAGAAACAGCGGCAATATTTAATTCTATTTATTTATTTTGATTATTTGATTTTCATAATTTTTTGGGGGGGGTGTGTCTGCTGCTGCCATTAATTTTTTTTTCTTGCCTTATTTTGCCTGTGTGCTGGTATTGCCCCTGTCCTCAGAAAGGTTATTTAGTATTGCCTCTTAAGGCATTGCAGCAGGCTGTTCGTACTAGAAGGTGGTTTAGCCCTTCTCGCTTGACATTCAAAGTGAAGACAGATAACAATCCTGTGATCTGCTGTCACCTTAAAGAGGCACCAACGAATACACTTCTTTTCCAGTGGTGACTCAGACTGCCTGCTTTAACTAACACCTAACTAAAAACAACTAGGTATGGATATCAGTAGTAACAAAAACATTTAACTACCTAAAGTACATTCAAATGTACTAAACAGGCACATTAATAAAAAAGGCTAATGGAAAATTAAGCTTGGCTATTCAACAAAACAAAAGGAAATTAAAAGAGTAAGTGAAACAAATTCAGGTGACACTCAACAGCTGAACATGTGCCACAGCAGCTTTCTCATAATCTTCATGAAATGAAGCGAGAATAAAGTGATTATATAACTTTGATGGCCTCACATAAACCTGCCCCATAAACACTATGATTGGAGGGTGCTAGCAAAATTACTGCCTCAGGCTGCAAGGCAGAATTGTCAGTGTGCAAAACCCAGCTCCTTTCTGTATCACATCACCTTGGTATATTTCTTACCTTATACTTTCTAGGTTTTTCTTACTTGTGTTTGAAATCTGGATCTCCAGATCAGTCTGAAATATTTTAAGATGCAGTTCTTCCTTTCTGGATCCAAACTGTACAGATCCCTGATTAGGAGCTCATACAAATAAATCAGATTCAGTCAAATTTGTTATTTGAGATTTGACTGAATCTGTTGTCAAGCCCTACTCTGAAGGTGCTAGGATTACATAGAAAATGTCAATATTGGTGTTATTGTGGATCAAGGGTTGGAAAAGTGTCCTTCCAGCCTCTTTCTTTGTGCTCCAATCCTTGGCTGATAAACTTGGCCAATTTCCATCTAAAACTGGCAAACAAAGAAACAAACAAAAAGAAGGAAAACAATAGCAACAAAGAAAATCCAATCACCACTAAAATGTGGTTCTGGGTCTCTTTGACCCCACTAATCCCAATACTATCCCCCGGCACACACAACAACAAAAAATTGTCTTTTTCTTTCCCAACCTTACATCACTACCACTTGTGCTGGAGTGACACTGTGCCCCTCATGCAATTGCCCACTCCAGGATTAGTATTAAATCTCTCCCCACCCACCAGGGTCCTTAAAATGTCCACTCATAGAATGTTTGCTATTTGCTTTCATGTGATAAATATGGTAAGTGACAAAAAAAGAAAAAAAGAAAAAAGAGGGAGCAAACTATTGGCACTATATGAAAACAAAACAACTAGATGTGTGAGAATAGTAAGCTATGGATCCAGTTCTTGGCTATGTTTCTTGACAATCAACTCACAACATGTTTTAAAGCATGTACCTCACAAACATGCACCATGCGACTGCAACAAATCACACATGTACAGAGATCAGGGACCCAGGATTGGTGGACATGGACACATGCAGATTTATTTTGGCTATCAATGTGTGATTTGCTTTGTCTCTTATAAATGAAAAGAGAGAAAGGTGTTTGGTATGTGAGAGAGCCACAGCTGGCCAGAGCCTTCCATGTCAGTGAATGCAGTGAATCATATCTGTCTATTATTTCCTAATTTAAAGGAAAATAAACACTGAGAGGTTCAACTAATTTGAGTAATCAGCCTCTCAGATACCACCTTTAAAGTGTGTAAAAAACCTTGATTTGAAAGTTTATTTATTCCCCCCCCTCCACCTGACATGGAAGCCAACAATGAGGTCACCATTCCAGAGAAGGCTTAACACTTTCAAATACATTATAGATAAGATTTTTCTTCCAGCTCTTTGCTGTAATTCTATGGAGTTTCTAATATGCAAATTCTGATCTTAGAGAGCACTCCTAGGCCCTGATCCAGGCCTCTCCAGTCCCCCGGCCCCTACCCGCCCTTGGCAGCTTCAACTGGGGAGCCCAGCTAGAGTGTTCCCAGGCCCTCCTCCTCCCCACCGTCTCCCCCTGCCAGCTGAAAGAGTGTAACTTCCCCAGAGGCACCCAGTGGGTTTCCATGGCTGAGCTGGGAAAGGCAGAGGAAGGAAGAGAAGGCAAAGCTGCTTCAAGGACTCTGGAGAGGCTCTTGGCTAGCCTTGGCTCTCTCTCCAAAGAGGAAAGTCTCTCAACTCCCTCCCTGCCGAGGGGAGGAAGGGAAGATGAACTGCCCTGCCTGCCAGCCTTGGCTGAGCCCAAAGGGAGCACAACAGGAGATAAGCTGCCCAAGATGGTGTCCCATGGCTGTGGCCCCGAGAACGGCACCAGAGCACTGGGGCTGGCTGAGAGAAGCTGGCAGGGCAGACACCATGATCACAAAGGTGGTTTCCCCAGGGTGAGGCTCATCCATTGCACTCCGGGTGTGCTGACCCCTGCGATTTCCCCAAATGCAGGAAATGAATTCAACCCATTGTTCCCACTTGTTGAACACAGTTCAGATTCAGGTCTTTTCAAAAGAACTGCCCAAAAACTAATGTCATAAAAAGAAGTTCTTTTGTGTTTGCCTCATTTCACTGCAGTTGAAACTGGGCACAGAAGGATTGGTACCAGTTTCAAGTGGTAACGATGGATGTATAACCCAATCAGAAATTTGCTTTAAACCCTAGTGGGAATGAGCCCGTAAAGTACAATTTCACATAAAAAATAATAAAAAGAGAAAGGAGTAAAGGATATGTTTTTCTGAAGGATATGCTATTACAGTTGAGCATACATGGCTTGAAAATATTCCCAGAAAGTATAAATTCCAAATAGCAAACCTTGATTTTTCCATTTTACGTATGGGATACAATTTTGTTATGCCATTATATTTAATGGGACTTGAGCACACACGGATTTTGTTATCCACGGAGGGTCCTGGAACCAAACCCCAGCAGATAACAAGGGCCTACTGTACTTGGATTTAAGAAGAAATTCACTTAACAATAGGGATCAAATGTTGCAGCTGATGTTTCCAGTTGTGAGAAAGTAGTTTGGGACAACAGAAAGGTTACAGTGTTAATCAAAACAAAACTAAGAGCTTACAGTAAGAAATACTACAACATCCCCACACATTTTCCTTACCTGGAGAAGCCCAAGTTTTAGCATTACCTTTCAAAAACAGATAACATTTCTAGTTCTAGTTCTAGTTCAGGAAAGAATCAACTTGTTTACCTATTCAGTATTCAGCTTTGATTTTTTTTTCTCACACAGTCATTCTGTGGGTGCATTTTAGTTAATTCACTGAGAACAGATTTTATCGTGATATCAACAGTTGTGGTTCTCACATTGCCTTAATCATGTTTACTATGCAAAGCTCCTTATACGAACAACTTTACTAGCACCAACAAAGAAACAATGCTAAAGCACATTACTGTGACTTTATGCCTGTGTTGATTTATATTCTAGCTGCAAAGATCCTTCTTTAAAATATAAAGCAGACTGTGAAAAAAGCATGACAGATATATAGGCTATCAATATACTTAAAGCTTCTGGTTTGTAGGAAATTGCTCCTTGGCTGCATTGACTATCCTTTTGGGTAGATGAAAGTATACAACAATTAGGATATATAAAATACTTTGCCAGGTGCTCTACAACCTACAGAATTCCAAAGTGGATTGCACATTCTGAGAAGTTAGCAAGTTTGGTAAATTTACTGACTTCACTTCCTAAGGATTAAAAGGCAACTGCACTGAATTTCTGCTTGGACCAGAAATTCCAGTAGTAGGATATCATTCCTTAGGTAGAAATGATAAAGGCTACACAGGAACACAGAGAGAGGAATGTGAGACACTGAGAGAAGTCTCAAGCTGGTATTTAGTACATCACCTCCTGGTTCACCAAAATGCTGAGATTTATTTCTATATTAATAAAAATAATGATAATAAAATTTATTTATAACCTGCCCCTCTACGAGATATAGACCTATAAGTTTGGCTACCAACATGTAAATAAGAGAAAAAATAAGAAAAATCAAGGCTGGGGATAGGAAAGATGATTCCTGAATGCATCTCCCCAAAACTGAATACAGAACTGCAAACAATATCATTGCAGAAAGCAATTGCAATTTAAAATATAAAACAAACTGAAAAATAAAATATTGACAATGATTTTGGTGTGTGTGTGTGTGGAGGGGGGGAGCAACTGAGTTGTGGCTTAGAAGTCAACAAGTGACTGAACTCAACTGCCTTAACTCAACCCCCTTCAAAGTCTTTGCCTATTGGTGGAAACTCATCCTAGCCTCTATGGTAGGGGGTTGAAGAGTTTGAAACAGCCACTGAGAAAACACATTATTGTGTTTGCACTAGGCATGCCTCAGAAGATGATTGGGGTCTCCCACAAAGATCTCAAAAGCCTGTACAGATGCAAATGGAACAATGTAGACTTTTGAGTTCAGTTTGAACTCAGATCATATTATATATAACCAGCACATTGAATTGTTGCCAGAAAAAAGTGATAGCAAGTGAAGCTCTTGTAACAAGGGAGTGCATGTGCCCCACTCAGCAGTTTGGATGCAACATTTTAGACAACCTGAAATTTCTCAACACTTCTCAAAGCCAGACCCATGTAGAATCAATTATGTTATTCTAAATGAGATACAATTAAGGAAATTGCCACACTGAGCCGATTAGGTAATATCCAAGAATGGGCAATGTTAGTGTCAGTTGTACAAGTCCACTCCTGGCCAACTCTGAAACCTAGGCATTCAGGTCCAGTATTGAATCAGATGTGCTGTATATCCAGACAATGAAGTTGTCTTCATAAGGGACTCAGGAGGCAAGCATACCAGGTCATAGAGAAAAAAGAGCACCCTCCAGGCCAGTGGTCCTAATACATTTTCAAGCTACTGCCCCCTTTCCTCTTGGGCGACAACCCTAGCACTCCCCTGGCATATTTTTTTGATATTAGGTCTACTGTTCTACAGCAAATTTAGAACAGCCAATCTCAGTCGCTGTTCCCTTTGCACCTAGTCACCTTGAGAGCAGCAACTGAGAAACTTCTTGCTTGTGCTAGTCTTGCAGCTAAGACCAGAATAGGCAAGAATTCTTTTGGTTCCTTTTTGACTGGCTGTTCAGTCACTGCTCCTTTGGTGCCCTGTCATCCTGGGAGCAGCAACTGAACAGCTAGCTGAGCAGTGACCAAGAAGCCTCTCACCTATGCCAGACTTGCAGCAAAGGCCAGTGAGGACAAGAGGCCTCTTGGTTGCTGCTCAGCTTGTTGTTGCTCCCAAGGTGACCAGGCATAAGGAAGAAGCTTCTCCCCCGAGAGGAGGGACTCTTAGTCCTTCATCTGGGAAGAGAAAGACACAGCCACATGCTCTGGACTGGAGACTGGTGTGAACTGTGAAAGGGAGAGATTTTAAGTACAGGAGCCACTCCAAGACAAAGGATTCTTTCCAATAATTGAGCACAGATACTCCTTCCCCAGAGACATTGTTGTTGTTATTGTTGTTGTTATTACTACTACTACTACCCCTTTCTTTAGAAATGCTCTCAGAGCAGAAGACATGTCTTTCCTACAGAGCTTCAAGTTTCCCCACTCCCAGGAAAAAATTGTTTCTTCTGCTACCTCTTCTCTCAGCCTGTCTGATGAAAGAAAGCAGGAGCAGAAGTGCAACTCCAATCTGCTAGCCAAGTTCCAGCAAAGATTAAACAGGGTCCCAAATTTGAAAGCTCTTTTTTTGCCACCATCTCTCCCCCACCACTATGTGTTCTAACTCTTTGTTCCAGACTGTCCCAAAATGGTGCCACTCCAAGCCACAGAAGCGATGTCCTGTGTCCAAGCCTCATGAGAGTTTCTCAATTACCACTACTAGTGAAAGATGCCGATAAGGAA
Source organism: Urosaurus nigricauda (assembly GCA_034509955.1). NCBI lineage: Eukaryota > Metazoa > Chordata > Lepidosauria > Squamata > Phrynosomatidae > Urosaurus > Urosaurus nigricauda. The sequence goes on along the minus strand of JAOEGL010000003.1, from coordinate 140,332,248 downwards.
GTGAGCTCACATGGTCAGGCAAAGAGTGGGAAATAGTGCCACAGAAAATGATCAGCCAGGCTGTGTGGTAGTTTTCTAAGGACCCTGAAAAGAAATTTAATGCAATTCTCATCCCTATCATGGTCCTAAAGTCCTCTGGTTCCCTTTGTCTTTCCTGAACACCAATACTTTAACTGAACGTTAACACCAATACTTTAACTGAAGGCCCTCTACTATCCCATTTTTCTTTCACTGCCCCCCAGAACCTCCCACCTCCACTGGGGGGGGCATACCATCCACTTTGGTGATATTACCACCCACTTTGGGAATCACTTAGTAATACCTTACAACAACAACAACAACAACAACAATAATCCCTAATTCCACCACCAAACCCTCTTCTTTTCTCTCACTCCATGCTCTACACCAATAGTAGGCAACTGTGAAAAGCTGAGGAACACATTAGCCCTGTTGCAGACCTTTGTGGTTTGCGATCCATCACTGTACCCTTCACTGCAACCTCCCCCCCCACACTTTTACCCTCAATATCATCAATGCCCTCTAGGGGCTGTATGTGGCATTTTCATCATGTTTTTAAGAGGAGCCCTCAGCCATTTTAGACCCAGGAGAAGATATTTTTTCCCCCAAAACAGTGGCTGGAGGTTTGCTGATTTTTTAAAAAGGGGATTTCCTTGAACTAAAAGAGCCCAGGGAGGGCCACACTTTGAGGTGGACAAAAATGGTGGGCCATACTTTGCCGATCTGTGTTCTACAGTGAATGGTGGTAGCTCACCAGAGTTTCAGACAGGAGCTTTCCCTGAACCTAGGACTTCTGTATTCACAATAGATCCTCTACTACTGAATCAGTGATGTGTTCAAATGAACTTGTTTATATGGAAGCACAGGGATTGTAAACATCATTTATTTACATTTCAGGCTCCCCTTTCTCCAAAAGCTGTGAGTATTGTATGTGGGATTAAATCAACCCATTTTACTCTTGTAACAATCCTCTAAGGTGGAAGTGGACAGCCTTTATGTTTACACAATCTGCTTTGCTTTTCATTAGATCCCTGAGGTCCACAGATTGTAGGAAGGTTAAAAATGTCTCAAGAAGAGAGACACAGAATTGAACGAGAAGGGAAAATTGCAGACAGATAGTGGAAAGATGGCATAGAGTTAGGGAAAAGCTGTAGCAGAGTTAGGACAGTCACCTTGGGAAAAACTGAATAGGGTTGGGGAGAGATGTGAATGATTAATTAGTTCAGGGCTTAATGTATGATCTAATTGTGTGTTAATAAACTTCTACTTGTTTATTATTTTTAACAACTGTGCCTGTCTGTTTCTTTTAAGTTTTGATAGAAAGTCTTCTCTTGCGTACCCCAGCGAACCCACTGAACAACACATCCACAGGTCTATATGGGAATCACCTTGAGGCCCAAGTACCTGATCCAAAGAGGGATCTTAAGAGAGGAAAAGGGGAAAGGGGAATGACAGGAGCCCAAGGGCTTGGAATAGCAGGGCTAGCCTGGAGAGAGGCTCTGTCATATATATTTTCCCATTTGTGTTTTTCCCTAACCTTTCTTCATTTTTATTTATGAAAGAAAAGGAGGAGCTTATCCCATGGTCAAATAAGCTGGTTTACCTCTTCCGGCTTCAGTTATGGATCTGGAATGCCCCCAGATGTTATCACAACTAAATCTCTGCCAATCTAGCCATGATGCTGCCTCCTGGATGCATCCTGGGTTGAAACTTTGCTCAGCCTGCACTTTTTTGAACTCGGGAGCTTCCAGCTTCAAAAAATGGCCAGATGAATAAGCCTGCGACCCGGGATGCATCTGGGTAGTGGCATCACAGCTAAATCAGTGACAATTTAGTCATGATAACATCCAGGGGCATCCCAGATCCAGAAAAGGTAAGCCATCTTATTTACCCATGCGATAAGGTCTGGAGAATTTCCCCCTAACAGTCTAATTACTTGGAGACAGAAATCCTTGCAAATCTACTGCAAATAACCTGGAGATCATGGTCTAACTTTCCCCCAGCCATGTTGTAAAAATGGCTCAGTGAAAAATAATTGATAGATTCAAAGTCACTCAGCCAATGTGTTTGCTGAGGTAAGATTAGTACCCTGATTCTAGCCTGAGACTTTATTCTCTGCACCAGGTGTGGAGGACCTGGGCCCCTCTAGATACTGTTAGTTTCCATCTCCATCCAGCATTGTCAATAGTTAGGGAATGATGGGATGTGCAGTTCAATAACATTCTAGAAGACAAAGATTCTCTACACATATAAGAGTTTTATTTTAAAGTATGCATGAGAAAAAAAGTTATTTTCCTTTTAACTATCACAGTTCTCCATCTAATACGCATGAGTCTTACTCAGCCCTTTCAGTGTAAATGCTGACTTTCTGACATCTTTAAACTTGCTTGCCACACATTTGCTTCTCCCTCAAGGTTTGAGGGAGTTCATTCAAAGGTTTATTATTGAGGAGGTGGAATTCTCTTGATTTATCAGCTCATGGCTTAAAACATATATCCTCCTTCCTGAATTCTGATTCCTCAACAGTTCTCTAAAAATGACCTAATGAAATCTTGAACTCCCCCAGGAGTGTCATATAATGGTATGGAGAACAGGGAGGACAAGAAGAGGGTTGTTTTTTTTTTTTTTGGTTGGCCATGCATCCTTGAGACAAACAATACATTAAAGGAAATTAACTATAATAGTTCTTAGCAGACAGCTTTATGGTGGAGCAGTTTAAAGAGGCACTTTAAATTGTGAGAAGGTGCAAACAAGGAATACACACATATTCCTTCAAGGCCTTTTGTTGGGTTAATGCAAATCATGACAGAAACAGCCTCAATATGTTTCAAAATCCTACTGTATTTTTCCACCACCCCCTTTCATAAATTTTCATCCTTGTCCTTGTTAACAATTTTTCTAAGAAGTGACCTCAAAGGCTTGCCTTCTCAACTCTTCCATGTATTTAGACAATCATGTTGAATGAAGTAAATCAGCACTACCACAAGATACATTGGTGAGTCTGTGTTTGCTCTTGGTAACCATTCAGCTGTGCTGTCATTCACATTGGTAGATTTTTTAAAATTAATTTTACACATTTAAAAATCACCAAAGGAAAACAAAATCGAATTGAAAAATTATTCCCTATCATCACTTCCATTTAATTTAAAAATCTGAAAAAGGAGAAAATGAGAGGAGGGAAGAAAAGAAAAAGATGGTACTCTTCCCTCAGTACAACATACATAACAAAGCAGCACCAAAACAATATGAACAAAAGGGGGGGATTCCAGGCCCTGCCTTCTGTTGTGACTCTGTGATAAATATAATAGAAGACTGTAAATGATAGTACAAAGGGTATTTGAATGGCAGGAGTAAAATAAAGGCAAGAACTAAGTGGATTTCAAGGAAAGCACACACCTTGAAATACTAAACCCATTAGTTACAGTGAACCATTTTCAGCACTTTATGAATCCAAACATGATTCATGCAATTCATATGGGCACAGAGACTCCTCTTGCTATAAGTATTTGCTTGGTATCACTGTAGCAACAGGGAGCTTTCTAATGGTAATCAATTGATTACATGTGCCTTTTGCTGTTTGTCGTGCCTATATGTACAGTATCATTGCGTCCAGTTCTGGGCACCACAATTTAAAAAGGATGCGGAAAAACTGGAGCGGGTCCAAAGGAGGGCAACTAAAATGATTAAGGGTTTGCAAACCATGCCCTATGAGGAACGATTTAGAGAGCTGGGGATGTTTAGCCTGGAGAAGAGAAGATTAAGAGCTGATATGATAGCCTTGTTTAAATATTTGAAGGGATTTCATATTGAGGAGGGAGTAAGCTTGTTTTCTGCTGCTCCAGAGACTAGGACCTGGAACAATGGATGCAAGCTACAGGAAAAGAGATTCCACCTCAACATTAGGAGAAACTTCCTAACAGTAAGGGCTGTTCGACAATGCAGCATGGTGGAGTCTCCTTCTTTGGGGGTCTTTAAGCAGAGGCTGGATGACCATCTGTCAGGGATGCTTTGCTTGGGAGTTCCTGCCTGGCAGCGGGGGGGGGGGGGGGGGTTGGACTGGATGGCCCTTGTGGTCTCTTCCAACTCTATGATTCTATGATCTGGGCTGCCCTGGATTGTCCAGATTTGCAGCAACCCTGGGATTTGTCTATATTATTAAATGTGTCAGGGAGGCTATTCAGATTAAGCAGTCACACTTCTCCCCATCAGAAGTTGTGTTGGTATAAAATGGCAACTTTCCATGAATTATTTCTGATGACATGACACCTGAAAACATTTTTTTGACCTGTCCATCAAGGAGGTGCATGTTCAAAGCAGCACAGGTAAATGCAAAAAAATATATGCAATTATGTGCCTTATATGCACAAATACAGCAGCTTTAAAACAAACAAACAAACAAAAAAACAACAATAGTGATTGTGCCACTCAGATTTACCACTCTGGGGAACTCATCATTTCCTGTTCCTCCTTTGCCGCTAGTGCAAATCCACCAGCCACATTTATCACACATTTGGATTTTCCTGAAAAATCCAGAGAAAACGGCAGTTCTCTCTCCTCCTGGACTATCTGCAAAGTAACCCCAAACCCAGCTAATTCCCCAAATTGATAAGAATGTCATATGCCTGATAGGTACTCAGTCTCATTTCTCTTCTCCTTTCCACACAACACCCCATGGCGCTCCTGTTGATGTAAAAGGGGTATTCCCTCCAGTTTCAACCACACTCTGAAAATTATCACACTAGCACTTACCGTGGGGTAAGCACTGGTAAATTGCCTCTAAAATGTTCAGGAAATGCACGTGTGAGAAAGCCTGGTGTGCTTTCTCAGTGTCAGGGAATTGTCAGCTCCCCTCCAGGATCACTGAATCATTCAGGGAGAGGGAATTTCCTCTGAAGGGAAACTTTGCATTCAGAGGAAATTCCCTCTCTCTGAACAATTCAATGATGCTGGAGGGGAGCCTATGATTCCCTGACATTGAGGAAATGCACCAGGCTTTCACACATGTGTGCTTCCTCAACATTTTAGAGGTGATTTACCAGAGCTTACCCCATGGTAAGTGCTGGTGTGATAATCTTCATTGTTGAATGCACTGCACTTCTTTGTGCAAATGCTAAACCTATATCTCAGTGATAAAGCTTAGTATTGTTTACCTGATCACTTATCAAGAAATAAAAGAAAAGCTAATCAGAAATCCCTGACTCTGTGTACAGAACATAGGGTCATGTTGGATAAGAACAAGAATCAATCAAAACCAGCATTCTCTTTTTAAGCCCTGTTTTCTCATGTGTGTCCTCAGCAACTGGGACTGAGAGGTATATTATATTTGCACATACTGATTACAGATAAATGCATTAAACATGCAAACAACTCAAAAATATCAGGTAAATTCAGATTTTTTTTTGCCTTATGTAGCTGATTAGGTAGAAGAGAGACATGAAGTACTAAGAAAACAACAACTAAGAATGAAACATATTCAGTATTATCCATGTTAGCCCTGCAACACATTCAACAATATCCATAAAACAGTGGATTTTATTGAACCAATGAAAATTCACAAAATACATCATTCAAACTTTTGAAGCTTCACTGGTTTCTTCATCAGACAAAGATGTTTAAAATCACACTAGAGAAGAAAAGTTACATTCTTAGTCAAAAGTAACATCTGAGAGAAAATGAAGGCCTATGACTCTTACACTGTCTCTTTTCTCCTATATGATTTTTAACATTTTGCCTGATGCAGAAGCCAGTAAAATTTCAAAATTTGCATGATGTATTTTGTGCATTTTGGTTGATCCACTAAAGGTATCATTGATTCGTGAACCAGGTACACATAAAAGAACTATATTCTCAGGGAAAAAAATTCCCCAGAAAAACAACAACAGTGTTTAGATGGTAATGGTACTTCCTTCATGCTGGGTCATGAGGGTCTATAGAATAATATTAAATGAAAGCATTTGTGTCTAGGAAACTTGCATAGGTAGCACAACTGTGAATGAAATTCAGCGGCCAGGATCCACTATGGAGTTAAGAACATCTAAGCTCATTGATTTCATGGCCTTAAGTGTGCTTAACATTGTGCTGGATTGCAGCCAATGAATTAGAAACTAAGGTCTGTGCTGTGTAGATACACATTAAATTTTATAATGATATAATGTTATATCCCTAGAAGTTTTTGTTCTCATAATGCAAGTTTTTTGTACACCTGAGTGAGAATAATAAGGACTTCTACTGGACTCTGACTTTAAAAAACATTCCCCTGACTTTAAGAAATATCCATGTATTAAAGTGGACTTTCAAACACATGCATGTGTCATAAAAAAGACACTGCACTTCCCCCATATACTACCCTTGTTGTATGTACTATTTCCTTATACCTGACCCATTTCCACACCCTCATTACACCTCACTGGATGATGATGATGATGATGATGATGATGATGATGATGATTCTTTTCAATACACAATTACTGCTCAGTTGATATGTGAATTATATAATGAATGTTATATTTTGAGTAATACCTGTGATATTACACATATGCAGGGTCATACTGTGGCATACTTGTGGCATGCTTTGGGGAAGGAGGCTATGACCTCTCATTGCCAAAGGAGCAGGGGAACCCCTGTCTCCAAACACAGTGAGCTCGGCTTACCATAGTTTGAAGTGCGGGATGTCATTGACACTACCATCTAAAGGGAAGGTGTTTGGTAATAAGAGCAATAATTCAGAGTCCCAACAATTTAACTGTACTATTGTATCCATCCAGGTCCAGTTATGTAGAATGCTAGAGTTGGAAGAGACCCCCCAAGGGCCATCCACATTTCCCCTGAAGATAGATACTTTGAAATGTCTCAGGTGGGAAATCAAGGGCCATGAACATGACAAAAGATATGCTTACACAAATGCCCATTTGAAACCAAGTTAGTTTGGAAAGAATGGCTGATACCTCTGCTGGCAGCAGTGTGCAGCTGTGGTTGGATGGAGGGGGGCAGTTTTGGCACCTTGGGCTTTTGGGAGCCTCATGGATTGCCTCAAATACCCCAAAAATTCACTCTGTTTTTTTTTTTGGGGGGGGGGGAACATTAAATAGTGCAGAGGATATGTATTTAAAAGCCAAAGTCTTTCTCCTGGAGTCTTTCTTGTGGTCACAAAAGTGTAGCCAGGAGAGACTGGAGAAGTCAAGGACTGCAAAGACTTAGTATGACACATGTATGACCCCCCCCCCCCAAACAGGGTAAAAGCACAACATTAGGAGCAGAGGAGCTGTAAACTTTGTTTTAGAGGTTCTCCTTTAGATCTTCCCTTTTTAAAAGTGCTTTTGAGGGGTTCCCCTCCACCTCAGAGGAAGTGAATACAAGTTAGAAACCAGGGCATCTGTATAAAGTAACATTCCCAGTAGGTTGAAATCACTGATAGAGATTGGTGAAATAGGACAGGACATCAGGGGCTTTGACATTAGTGTTTACCGGGGAATATTCTTCGAGGAAGAAGCCCACAGTCTTCTTTTAGTGATTCCTTAATAGTTCTCGGTATGGGTACCGAGGGAGTGGCTGCAGTCACTTGCAACACTTGTGGGATGTTTGTCTTCTTGCCTACAGATGTGGCGAACTTCACATGCCCCAAGTGCAAGTTGGTAGCCCTCTTGGAGGAGAAAGTACAGCAGCTGGAAGCCAGGGTAGCAACACTTCAGCATGTCAGGGAGCAAGAGGTTTTTCTCGACACAACAGAAGGAACGATCTTGGAAGGGGACCACACAGAGAAAGTCGCTGGGGGTGAGAAGGTCACTTCATCTACACAGGAGGCAAACAGCTGGAGGAATGTCACACAGAGAAGCAGAGAAATCAGGGATAGCTGTAGGAGCTTGCAGCTACAGAATCGTTTCGAAGCCCTTTCACTTATCAAGGAGGATCAGGAAGAGCAGCATGGACAGACTTCAGGGACACAGCAGGGGAGCCTGGGAGTTCCATCGCAGGGAAGAGTTGCTGCTAAGCCTCAGAGGAGGCGCGTGGTTGTGGTGGGGGACTCCTTGCTGAGGGGTACAGAAGCAGTGATTTGTGGGCCCGACAAGATGTCTCGTGAGGTGTGTTGTCTCCCTGGGGCAAAGATCCGTGATGTTACGGAGAGGCTGACAAGACTGGTCAAATCTACTGACAAATACCCCTTCCTTTTGGTCCACGTGGGAACGAATGACACAGCGAGACACAGCCTTCAGAATATCAGAAGGGATTACGAGGCTCTGGGGAAGAAGCTGAAGGAAATGGACGCACAGATTGTCATCTCGTCTATTCTACCAGTAGAAGGGCATGGTCCAGGAAGAGAGAGGAAAATAGCAGATATCAACAACTGGCTCCGCAGATGGTGTCGCCGAGAACAATTTGGATTCTTGGATCATGGGCTGCGGTTCCATGAGGAGGGACTTCTAGCAAGGGATGGGCTACATCTCACGCCAGTTGGAAGAAATGTTTTTGCCAACAGTCTGAAGAATCTGATCAGGAGGGCTTTAAACTAAGTGATCTGGGGAAGGGAGACAGCAGTCTGGAAGGCAAAACGGCTAGAAAAAATAGTCAAACTGACATAGAGGGAAGAAGACAAACAGTGCAAGGACTCAACAAAAGGAGCCAAAAAAACATGCACAGGCATCAAGTAAAGGGGACACATGGTCTTAGATGTCTCTACACTAATGCACAGAGCATGGGAAATAAGCAAGATGAACTTGCACTCCTAGCACAACAAGGGAAATATGATATAATAGGCATCACTGAAACCTGGTGGGATGAGTCTCACGATTGGAATATAGAAATAGAGGGGTATAACCTTTTAAAGAGAAACAGGACAAACAAGAAAGGAGGAGGAATAGCATTATATGTCAAGGATATTTACACCAGTGAAGAGATCCAGGACATCAATACTGGAAGCCAGGTGGAGAGCATCTGGATAAAAATTAAAGGAGAGGGAAACAACAGGGATGTTACTGTGGGAGTCTACTACAGACCCCCAAGTCAGACAGAGGAAATGGATGATGCCTTTCTAGAACAGATGGCCACACAATCAGGAAGGAGAGATGTAGTAGTGATGGGGGACTTCAACTACCCGGATATTTGCTGGAAGTCAAACTCAGCGCCATCCTCAAGATCTAGAAAATTCCTCACTTGCCTTGAAGACAATTTCATTGTCCAAAAGGTGGAAGAGGCAACAAGGGGATCAGCTATTTTGGATCTGATCTTAACCAACAGGGAAGACCTAGTTGATGGGGTGCAAGTAGTGGGATCCTTAGGTGGGAGTGACCATGTCCTCCTGGAGTTTGTTATACAGTGGAAAGGTGAAGCTAAGCATAGTCAGACACGCATTCTAGACTTTAGGAAAGCTGATTTCAATAAACTTAGAGAAATACTGGGGGTGATCCCATGGTCAAGAATACTAAAAGAGAAGGGAGTTCAAGATGGATGGGAGTTCCTCAAAAGGGAGATACTAAAGGGACAATTTCAGACAGTTCCAATGAGGAAGAAAAATGGGAGATGTCTCAAGAAACCAGTATGGATGACTAAGGAACTTACAACTGAGCTAAGTTTTAAACGGAACATGTATAAAAAATGGAAAAATGGGGAAATCACCAAAGAGGAATTCAAACAAATAGCCAGCGCATGTAGGGATAAAGTCAGAAAAGCTAAAGCGCAAAATGAACTCAGGCTTGCTAGAGACGTTAAGAACAATAAAAAGGGCTTTTTTGGGTATGTCCGCAGCAAAAGGAAGAAGAAGGAAACAGTTGGGCCACTGCGTGGAGAAGATGGCAAAATGCTCACAGGAGACAGAGAAAAGGCAGAACTGCTCAACACCTTCTTTGCTTCAGTCTTCTCAGGAAAGGCAAAGGGTGCCCAACCTAAGGATGATGGGGCAGAGGACAGAATAGGGGAACTTCAGCACAGAATAAGTAAAGAGACAGTACAGGAATACCTGGTTAATCTAAATGAATATAAGTCTCCAGGACCAGATGAACTACATCCTAGGGTATTAAAAGAACTGGCAAACGTAATATCGGAACCAATGGCAATAATCTTTGAGAACTCCTGGAGAACAGGAGAAGTCCCTGCAGACTGGAGGAGGGCAAATGTTGTCCCAATCTTCAAAAAGGGGAAAAAAGAGGATCCCAACAATTATCGTCCGGTTAGTCTGACATCAATACCAGGAAAGATTCTAGAGCAGATCATTAAGCAGAGAGTCTGTGAATATCTGGAAGATAATTCCATAATCACAAAAAGCCAACATGGGTTTCAGAGAAACAAGTCATGCCAGACAAATCTGATCTCTTTTTTTGATAAAATTACCAGCTTGGTAGATGAAGGGAATGCTGTGGATATAGTATATCTTGACTTCAGTAAGGCCTTTGACAAGGTTCCCCATGACATCCTTGCAAACAAGCTTGTAAAATGTGGACTAGACAAGGTAACCGTTACATGGATTTGTAACTGTTTGACTGACCGAACCCAAAGGGTGCTCAACAATGGTTCCTTTTCATCCTGGAAAGAAGTGACAAGTGGGGTGCCACAGGGTTCTGTCCTGGGCCCAGTGCTATTCAACATCTTTATTAATGACTTGGATGACAGTATTGAGAGCCTAGTTATCAAATTTGCAGATGACACCAAATTGGGAGGAGTAGCTAATACCCCAAAGGACAGGATCAAAATTCAAAATGACCTGAATAGACTAGAAAGCTGGGCCAAAGCTAACAAAATGAAATTTAACACAGAGAAATGTAAGGTCCTACACGTAGGGCGGAAAAATGAAATGCACAAATATAGGATGGGGGACACCTGGCTGAATGAGACAACATGTGAAAGGGATCTAGGAGTCCAAGTAGACCACAAGTTGAACATGAGTCAACAGTGTGATGCAGCAGCTAAAAAGGCCAATGCAATTTTAGGTTGCATCAATAGAAGTATAGTGTCTAGATCAAGGGAAGTAATAGTGCCACTCTATTCTGCATTGGTCAGGCCCCACCTGGAGTACTGTGTCCAGTTCTGGGCACCACAATTCAAAAAGGATGTGGAGAAACTGGAGCGGGTCCAAAGGAGGGCGACTAAAATGGTGAAGGGTCTGGAGACCTTGCCCTATGAAGAACGCCTTAGGGAACTGGGGATGTTTAGCCTGGAGAAGAGAAGGTTAAGAGGTGATATGATCGCCCTGTTTAAATACTTGAAGGGATGTCACATTGAGGAGGGAGCAAGCTTGTTTTCTGCTGCTCCAGAGAACAGAACTCGGAACAATGGACGCAAACTGCAGGAAAAAAGATTCCACCTCAACATTAGGAGGAACTTCCTGACAGTAAGAGCTGTTCGACAGTGGAACACACTCCCTCGGAGTGTGGTGGAGTCTCCTTCCTTGGAGGTTTTTAAGCAGAGGCTGGATGGCCATCTGTCGGGTATGCTTTGATTGGGAGTTCCGGCATGGTAGAGGGTTGGACTGGATGGCCCTTGTGGTCTCTTCCAACTCTAAATTTCTATGATTCTATGTGTCCCCAAGTAGTTTGGCAGTGGGCCACATGCAGCCCACTCCCTGTACTACCAAAATATTAATATCGGGGAACATGGTGATAGACTAGATAAACAGGAATGCATAAAACTGCACCTAGCAGAGGTTTCAGCCATTCTTTCTCTCACACACTTCTCTTCTGGCTTCCCTCAGTCATCCAGGCTTCAAGGAAGTAGTAGTGCCTAACTTGTTCCCAATATCTGACTTTCTTTGTCCTCTCCCAGGAGGTATCTGTGCCCTCATCAGCATCTCTTCTAACAAAACTAACTTGGTCTCAAATGGGCAATCATAGGAATTCATGTGAGCATGTCTTTTGTAGCATCCATGGCCCTTGATTGCCCATAATTCAATCAAATTTCACAAAGTTATATTAGAACTGGCAGATTTCACAACAATATAGTAGTGCTGGAATAATTTCTTTTCCCATAGGTATCTTCAGAGGAAATGTGGATGGCAATGACACAATTTTTCCCATTAAAGATGAAGTTCTAGCTGTTGCAAATTTGCAGCCACTTTAACCAGAATAAAGGAAGCACCCATGGATATCATTTTGGGTGGAGATAGAAGCTACACACTTTATTGTAACACGTAGCTCTCCAGGTATTGTTAGATTGCAAGTCCTAGCTGGGGTAGACAATGGACCTTATCAGACATTGGAAATTGGAAGTATAATCTAATGGCAATCTGAACGCAATCACGGGGTTTCACGTTATTGCGAATTAAAGTATCTCACGCAATTTCAGGCAAAAGGGAAGTCATTCTGAACACAATCATGGGTTTTATGTTATTGCGAATTAATTAATTCTCACACAATTTTGGGCAATGGAGGGGGGTCATTTTCGGGGAATGGGAATTCATTCTGAACACATTCCGAATACAATTGGAATTCACGTGAATTCACTAAACTAGCGAATTCACGTGAATTTGAATTGGCTCCATTCACGATAAAGATTCCTCCCATCTGATAAAGTCCCTTGTTGAGAAATGGTGGGAGTTACAGTCTAACAACATCTGGATCATAGAAGCTACAACACCACTCTTAAAGGAACTGCACTGTCTGGCAATTTTTTTCTGAACTGAATTCAAGGTACTAGTAATGACATTCAAAGCCCTTAATGGCTTGGAATCTCCATATTTGAAGGTGAGCTCGTCTGTATGTGTATGTGTCCAAAATCTGGGATCTGACAGAGGGACTATGTCCTGCTAGTGAGGGAGAAAAGAAAGAACAGATTTAGGAAGAGTTCTTTCCCATTATAACCTATGACAAAAATTCAGGACCTTGGACAGGGACTAAAATCTGAACGTGTTTACCTTCAATTTATACAGTAAAGGTTTTCCCTTTTTGACAAGTTTGTCTAGTCATGTCTAACTGTATTACTAAGCTGCAGAGCCAGCGTTGTGAAAGACAACTCCATGGTCATGTGGCCAGCATGGCTGCATGGAATGCTGTTCCCTTCCTACCAAAGGGCTACATATTTATCTACCTGCACTTTTACATGTTTTTAAACTGCTAGGTTGACAGAAACTGACCTGCCAACAGTGCTTGTTCAGCATAACCTTCAAGATAGTAGGTGTGTGTTAAGTTGTTGTAAATGTTGCAAAATGCCTACCCCATTGGCTGAATTTCTAGAAGTACGGCTCATAGATTTTCATTGTTCTTATAATGAAACATTTTCTATTTGTAGACCTGTACTCATTCTGCTGACCAGAATATTGCTTATATCCACGCACTTCTCAATCACTCTGCTTATGCTCACGTGAGGCTGATTTCCATGACCTCATTCAAATCTGAAGTTATAAAATAATTGCTGTAATCAATAATGAGGTTCCTCTTGCTAAAGACAACCTCTGGGGTATCCATGCTTCTCTTGGGAGCCCCCTTGATCAATGTGGGGCATTTACCTGTGAGTAAGTCCCTTTGTTGGGTGGCTCTAGGCTCATTTTCTATATTGCCTTCTTAAAGTTGAGTTCTGGGCTTCTAGAATCTGCTTTCCAGGGGCAATCCAGAGGGGCAGAACATGGGAGGAAAACCTCAGCTGCAGCACCTCCATCTCTTTTTTATCATGTTTAAATTATTTGCCAGTTTTAATTGTAGTGTTTCAATTGCTTTATTTATTTGCTGCCTTGAGATCTTACAATAAAAATGTGGGCTAAAATATTTAAATAAATAAATACATTCCAATATGCCACATTGCAATCTGTTCCTGCTAATAAAAATCAATTTATTCTTAAAAGAGCATTATTTCCAGGACAGACTATAAAGGGACTAAGATTTTGAATTCTTAAATGTGAATATAATGGCATTGTAAAAAGAAGCAGAACAGGTTTTTAGTATTGTTTTGTTACATGTTATTGGTTTTAATTCATGTTAAATTAATCACATTTTAAGGGGGGGAGGTTGGGATGGGATTGGTTTATTTTAACTGTCTGCTGTTTTAAACATGTTATACCCCACCCCGATTGCTTGCTCAGAGGGGCGGGCTATTATTATTAATAATAATAATAATAATAATAATAATAATAATAATAATAATCGATCAAGCATCATGTGATCTCTTAATGAATAATAATAATAATAATAATAATAATAATAATAATAATATCTTTTATCTTCCAGCAACTGGGAGGACCATCTCTACTCATCTCACATTGGCCATTCTGTTGCTGCTGCTGCTGCTGCTGCTGCTGTCGGGTGTCTTCAAGTAATTTCTGACTTATGTCAACCCTAAGGTGAACCTATCACAGGATTTTCTGGGGCTAAGACTATGTGACTTACCCAAGGTCACTCAGTGGGTTTCCATGGCTGAGTAAGGAATTGAACCCTGGTCTCCAGAGTCATAGTCCAATGCTCAGTAGTGTCCTTTTAATTCCATCAGTTGAAGAATATTTAATTCACATTTGGTTCAAAGCCCTTTGAGTGCATATGTGCAAATAAAGGCCAAATATAGAAGCAGTTTCCCAAAGGTGATACATTTTTATACAGTGTTTTAGAACAATTAGACACAAATAGCCTGGGGGTCAACATCGATCAAGCATCATGTGATCGCTAAATGAGTACTCCTTCTGGCCCAGTCCGGAAACAAATTCACAACTTTTTGCTAAACTGTGGTTTTGTTCTCTCATATCTTTTGAAATTAAGACTAAAAATCTTAGCTAAAGGGCTAATCTAAAATTGAAGTGAAATGAGGGGATCATTCTTTTCACAATTTTAAGGAGATTAAATAACCTTTTATGTCAACTAGTTACTTCTAGGCAGAAAGTAGACGCAGAATGGAAGATGAGCCCTGTTGCCAAAGGAAGAAGAAAGCTAAGGAAATATAATGCCTCCTTAACTTTCCAGTTACCTGTTTAAGTTTAACAAAAACTGTCAGGAACCTGTCAATGTTTAACAGAAAAACTTATTATTTTATAAATTGGTTTGATAATAGATTTGTATTATAAAGATTTTTCTTTATTATGCTATTTCATTATTGCTGTTGTTAAGATATGCATTTCATTAATCATACAAACAAACCAACAAATCAACAAAATATAGCTGTAATAAATGTCTAGAGAATTGGATAAATGGATGAAAAGTATATTGAAACTTCAAGGAAGAGAATTTTCCAATCAAGCATTAGATTTATTGACTACTAACACCTTAGACAAAAACAGATCTATATATACAGAAATATAGAGAAGAGAATGTTTAGTTAGAAAAAATACAACTACTGCTTTTGTTTTGGAAGTCATTATTTTATTTATTGAATGTTTATATGTATTGTCAACTTTAATAGTTGTTTCAATGTTTTGTTAAATTGCTTGTGGAATTGTGGAATTTCTAGTGTAATGTTTTATTTTAATAGAAATCTTTAATAAAAATATTTAAAAAAAAAGAAATACAATGACCTGCTGGTGAGTCTTGGCATGTTTCATGAGCAAAAAAATAAGCCTTACAAATTGTATCAAAAAGTTGCTCTATTAGCGGAGATGTAGATTTGCAAGCAGCCTTTTTCTCTTGTCTGCAGCAAACTTCCCCTATCCCTCCATAAAAACAAAACAAAACAAAACAAAACAAACAAACAAACAAACAAAAAATCCTTGGAGAATTAGCACTCTTGTCTTCTGCTGTGACATGACCCTTGAAAGCAAGAAGCTTAGAGTTCGGACCTGAGATCTGGCAACTCTACTTTGGCTGTACTACTATGAACGATCATGGCTGCTAAGCAGGCTTAGGAGTGGGAGACTGATGGGAGCTATAGGTGACATTCTTTTCATAGCCTCTGTAGATTTTTTCAGGCAGACTTGGATTCCATATCTTGGCACCACTTTTGGAATAATTTGTCTCTCCTGGAGACAGAATGCTGGTTGCTAAGAAAACTCCAGGAGCTGTATGTGTAATAACTAGCATACATGTAACAGTCATGGCAGAAAAGCTGTCTTTTCAAAGGTATTCTCACTAAAAAGGGAGTAGGTTAGGGGTGCTTACTAGTACCTTTCTTATTAAAGTTGTGATCCAGCTTTCTTGTCTGATGGAAAAGGATATGTCTGTCTTATTATATGCTGATACCTGTATGCTTTTTTTTTTTCATATACATAAAAAATTGGGAGGCTGTATAAACTTCTGAGAGCCGTTGGTTCCTGTTATGCTAGGAAACTTACAAGTGGATTACTCCAAAACTAAAATACTTGTGTAATTTGGAAAGGGATGGTAGAAACAGTGATGGCATCTGGACAATCAGTAACTGGAGCAGGCTAATAAACAGGTGTGATGTTTCCTGGCTAAGCTGTCTCCTTAAGGCTCAAGCCAGTGGAGGGAAGAGGGTTGCAGGAGAGTGGTTAGGAAGGTTTTAACCGTTTTCTTCCTTCACAATCCAAATGAAAAAAGCTGGTAATAAAAGCTAAATAGAAATGTAGGGTGGGAAATCCTCACTGGGATAAAAAGTCCTCTTTTATGACTCAGCAGGGCAAGAAGGAACCACTGACCGATGGGGGGAAAATAAATTGATGTTATTATTTCTAAAATTGACTCTTTCTTGCAAGCAATTTAAATATTTCTGCCTTAGCCATTGAAATCTAAAACAGAAGTTCTGTCTAAGCAGTATCTCTCATCCTGCTTCCTTCCTTGAAGATGAACAATAGTCATAAATAGCTGTACATATGTACCCTGTTGACAAACTGCCCATCACTGTCTTTGTCATATACATTGGATGCTTTGGAAAACTATGTGTTAGGGCTTGTAATTAATTGTCCAATGCTTTTATTTCTTCTGGAAGCCAAGAGAAATAATGAATTATTAAAGAAGGTTATGTAATATTCATTGATCATCCACTGCTATGTAAGATAAAATTCTCCCCTTTCCTATTTGAAGCAGGCTTGAAAACATTGCATGTCTTTATTTCCTTTAGTGCCAATTTGGAATTGTCTCAGCCTGTTCTTTTTATAGGTAAGAAACTACAGAAAATTACTTGTCTGGATTTATTATTTAGTGCAAAGTCCACTCTTATTATAACAAGTCACAGAGGGGTTGCTGTCAAGTATTTCAGCTCTCCTCTTAATTCTTTCTCTCTCTCTCTCTTTTTTTTTTTTTTTTTTTGAGGGGAGAGGAGATAGGAAAGAATGGCGGAAACAGTTCTCTCTTTAGCACGGAGTCAATGCTGTTTAATGTATAAAAATTAATTGGTTTGCCTTTCTCATGGCATTTTTCTAACAAGAATCAACTTTTTTTTTTAACTGAAACTATAATAAATGACAAAGTGTAGAATCATATGAAGCTGTGGTAATACAAAGGATTTTAACTTCTCTAACCAGAACACTACATTTTGTGAGGACACTGGAAAGAGCCTTCTCAACAGCGGCTCCCAGGCTGTGAAATCTCCTCTCTTGTCGGGCTGAGTTGGACCCCTCTCTTTCCACTGTTTATCCAGGCCTTTGGCTTTTGTATATTGTGTTTATATCTCCTGATTTTAAACTTGTGGACTCTTAACATGAGAAATATTCTTTTTCATTTTAATAATTCTAAGTAGGTTTGCCATGTTTCCTGATACTTGCATAAGAGGTAGGAGACTAGGGACTCAGAGATCGTGCCTTGTAGTGGGTCATGGACAGATGCAAAGTCGAGGGATCCCAGACAAGTTTTGCACTTCTCAGGGAGAGCACCCAGCAAAAGAGCCAATAGCATACACTCAAGGAAAGCTATTACAGCATGTTCTGGGTGCATTACATACCCTTGACGAAGAGATCAATGCCCATGTGTTAATAAAAAAAAAAGTTACATTGTTTGGAAAAATAAGGAAGAATTCTATAGGTAACATAATTAATTAACACTTCAGCAAGCATATTTTTGACCAGCAAGAAGATATGGATTTTTAAAATATACAGAGATACTTACAAATACACCCAGTGGGAGTTTAAAAATGAAATGTATTTACTTTATCTAAGGACTGCTTTTGCTGTCATCAAATTAAGCTGTTTTGTGGTGGCTAGGGAGAATCTCAGTGGAGTATTAATCATTCCATATACAGCCCTCTCAGTCTGTGCAGACAGGTATTAAACATTAAATGGGTTCAGTTGGGAAATCATACATGCATGTTGAATTTGTGTCTAATTATTAATATTAACATCAGGTGTTTTCATAAGCACAGATGAGGATAAGGCCATTTATTTATTTCAATGCACGATTAAATGGCAATTACTCCTTAAAATTTAAATGGAAAAAAATAACTGGCTTGTTTTTGGTGTTGCTTCTTATACTCCTACTCTACACATCAGCAAAGAGATTGACCCCCTCCCCCTTCACCTTTGGATTGACTAACAAGGTGTCTTAGTATGGATATGAAACAGAAATTACACCTCTAACCATTAAGGGGGCAAGCTCAGCTGGTGAACTGTAACTCTTTTCTTCACTCGATATATATGAACATTTGCACAACTTCACAGTCAATGTGGAACAATGGGCCTGAACAGACAGGCCAAAATAAAGCTTCTTCGGGTCACTTTGGAGGTATGGTGTTTAAATGATGCATGTGTCCTAAGAGGCCAGAAGCTGCACCAAAGCCATGCTCAAGTTCTAAGGACTGGAGTTCAGATTTGGTGCAGCTTCTGGCCTCTTAGGACACATGCATCATTTAAACAGCATACCTCCAAAGTGACCCGAAGCAGCTTTATTTTGGCCTGTCTGTTTAGGCCCAATATTATCAGGGGAGCCTTACTCATAGTGGTGTTCTTCTGGTGGCTACTGTTGGCTTTCATATCACAAAGAATGTGATGTTTTGAAGTGTCTTTCCTTTCCATTTTTGAAAAATGATTTACCCTCTCCTTTCTCTTTCAGAGAGCACATCATGGAGGAATAATGATTATTAGAAGAAAAGGGAAACAATGGAAGAAAACAGCTGAAAAGTGACCCCTCCATACAAAGCAGTAAATATCAACAAGTGTCAGTATAACTGTTGAACTGTCTGTCTTTTCTAAGGCTGCATCTACACTGCAGAAATAATCCAGGTTGATACCTCTTCAACAACCACAGCTCTATAATATGGAATCCTGGGAATTGCAGTTTGTTGTAGCACCGGAGCTTTCTGACAGAGAAGGATAACTGTCTCTCAAAATTACAGTTCTCACAATTCCACATCATTGAGCCATGGCAGTTAAAATAGTGCCAAAATGGATTATTTTTGCAGTGTGGGTGCAGCCTAGATCTCTAAATATGTAAGGCAGGTTTATACACCCATAACAGTGGTTTCTGCAACCACAACAAGAGTTTTATGAGAGAAGGCCTCCTTGTCTGCTCTCAGACCCTCCTCTCCATGGAGGCAAAAGTCAATCCATTCTGTTTTTATGGACCTTGGGACAATTTTCTAAGGACATACTATCCTATGTTTGTGCACCTATTTAGCTATTAGCATATAGATGGTGCTTATTAGCATGTGGATAGTTTGGGTTTCTTGCCTCATAAACAGTAAGAGAAAATAATAGAAAGTAACAAGCAGTGTAATAAATAATAAGTTATTTTTGCCATCAGCATAATACACTGATTACTTTTTAATATTGTAATGAGCAGTGGAACACATTACTTTAGAAAAGTAACTTTCCAAGCTCTCTGCAGCCCTCTGATTTGGCAAGACTTTGGGGGCAGAAATGAGAAATATGTATAAAAGCAGTTTGGCAATGGCAGTGTCTCCTTTTCTAGACATCTTCAGAAAGAGGTTGGACAACTACCTGCTGGGAATGCTCTAGCTGCAGTTCCTGCACTGAGTAGGCACTGGACTCAATGGCCCATGAGATCCCTTCCAACTCTATGCCTCTACCGTGTTTCCCCGAAAATAAGACAGTGTCATACGTTAATTTTTGCTCCCAAAGATGCACTAGGTCTTATTTTCAGGGAATGTCTTATTTTTCTGTGAAGAAGAATTCACATTTATTGTTGAACAAAAAAATCAAACATTTATTATATACTGTATATATATTTATGTATAAAAGCTTTGCTAGGTCTTACTTTTGGGGGAGGCCTTATATTTAGCAATTCAACAAAACCTCTACTAGGTCTTATTTTATGGGGATGTCTTATTTTTGGGGAAACAGGGTATGTCAAAGAATTACTTACTGTTTATTGCATGGATGGGGTTGTATTTTTGTACTGATTTACTGGGTTTACTTTTTTCTTCTATATGTTTGAGTAGTGTTCTAACACCTGTCTCTGGCACATGGAGAGAAGAAATGCTGAAATGTTTGAAAACAATATATTTACTAATAGTAATGTTTAGCATCCATCAAGTTGTGCATTTGCATGATGCTGGAAATAATGTTCAATAAGCTTAAAGTTGTTCTTTGCCCTACAACTAAGCTGATGTGCAAAGATGTCACCCAAAAAGTAGCCTTTCCAAGCTCTGAATGGTGGTGGAAATAAATAGATAGAGAGACTTCCTGGACATTATCAAGTCAGATAGAAAACCTGTTAAATATGCATTATAGTGTGTTTTTCAAACTAACCTGCTCTACAGGTTCTGATAGACTTCCCTAATCTCTGATTTTTCTCCTTCGAAACCCAGAGGAAAGATGTAGTAATGCCTTCCATCTTGTTATGCACAAAAACAAAGGGAGCTGGAATATTAGATGTACCCTTGAAGTGTTCTCTCTGTTTCTCTCTTTCTCTTTATCCTGTAGTACAGTATACAATATCGTCTGGCTGTTTGTGCTTCCCTTGTAGTATTCTGAAATATTGTAATTGATTAAAGGCCCCTTCTGTGTCAAACAAGGCTTCCCACATGGAGTGTTTCAAGCAGTCGCAACTTGATAAAGGACAGAGCAGAAATGTTTTGTACAGCTTGAAATCCCTCCTGTGTAAAGGTACTCCTGTCTGCTCTGCTGAACTACGCTTGGCACTGCGA
Organism: Urosaurus nigricauda; assembly: GCA_034509955.1. Lineage (NCBI taxonomy): Eukaryota > Metazoa > Chordata > Lepidosauria > Squamata > Phrynosomatidae > Urosaurus > Urosaurus nigricauda. The sequence goes on along the minus strand of JAOEGL010000003.1, from coordinate 140,311,341 downwards.
CACCTCAGTCACGTAGCCTAGTTCCAGCTTTCTTTTCTGTCCTTGCCTCCAGAGATGGGATTGAGAACAAGTTGTTTTGTTGTTCAAGAACAAGAGATAGTTGTGAAGCAGACCATAAAATAACACCAGCATTACCTTCTCCTGAACATTTTTAGGGAGAAATGGCTCTACTTCACACCTGAAAATCTGTTTGAACTTAATTTTTATTTAATTTTTTTTCCATGGGAAAACTTTTAAGAGCTCAAGACATGGTGTGAAACAATGTTACATAGTAACAAGCATTTTCAAGGGCAAGCAGTATCTCATATATACAACCTTCCCCTGCAAGGAGCAAGACAGGTTCATTTTTAACTTGTTCAGGTTCCTGTACTTCACTTCTCAGCAGATGTTGAGCAAATTTGACAATTATTTTACTACATCTTAACTTGTCAAGGAATCTGAGTCAGGTTAATCATTATGCTAAGTATCCCTTTGGGTCCAGGTGCTACCTGAGCCATGTCCTTTGCAGCAGGGTCATTATTTAACCTCCTGCTTATCCTACTGAGTTCAGGTACTTTCAAGGGACAAAGCAACCATTACCATTTATGCATCAATCATTTTTTACTGATACTATCATTTGTCAGGTCCATCACTCCCAGGAGAAAAGGCAGTATCCGAGAATTTTTTGATGATGGAAACCTGCAGTTGTACCACTGTGATTTCTACAGCTCATTCAATTAGGTCTCACAGAAGGATGATTAAGGAAGCAGATTAAAGCTCTATCATCAGAATATAACCTTCCAGAGGAGGATTGGTGTGTATGGATGGATTGCAGTGTACATTGGTATTAGCCTTCAACCCTGTGGTGTGACTCCAAGCTTGTGGATGTTTGAGTAAGGTGGACTAGATCCTGCTCTGATGGTGATATATTTTTCAGTCTGTGTCATAATTTCAGTAATGTGGGAGTCTACTGCAGAAATGAGGGGACTGAAAATTGGCTATCTCATTGCCACAGTTACCTAATGCACCTAGTTGTTATTTCACTAAAGCTAACAACAACCACAAAACAATAAATTCAAGCTTGATGGCTCAAAGCCATGACCCTCCACTCATTAAACTGAATGAATTGATACTGACACATGCTAAGTGTTCAGTTCATAAATTTAATCATTCTGTATCTCTAAATATCTTCTACCTTTGTGATATCTCCTGGCTCAGCCAAGAGGATTTGACAGCTCTAGCTGAGAATTAACCTACACTTAGCTGGCTTTTCAATGTTCTTTTATTATAACCTGTGAAACAGTGAGATACACTCATAGCTGAGCAGGAAAAATTCTAATTAAGCAGTTACAACAGGGATTTTTTTTCTTTCTTGCTTGCTTTCTTCTGCTCTAATTTGAACAGAGAATGCAAGAGCTCATAGAACCCTTCCTTTTGCCTGAAGCAGAGTTTTGTGCAACCCCTAAGTTTGCATATCTTTAAATTGTTGCCAGACCACAGAGAAGTCTGGAAGATCTTTCTGCAATGGGATATTTGTGATATTTTAAAATCTGGTTGGTGTGGATAACTTGTTGCCCTCCAAGTTCTTGGACTGCAACTTCCATCTGTATAATCATCAGTCTAGCCAATATAAATGATGTTGAAGGATGATGGGAGCTGAAATATAACAATATATGGAGGGCCAAAGGTTGCCCGGCTCTAGTTTAGACTACAATGATTTTGTTCTCATGGGAGGGTGAATGACAGTAGGGCAATATTTCCAGTGAATCAATTTACAGTATTTAAATTCCTTTTTAAAATTACTCATTCATAAACTTATAGGTCTGAATCCATTGTTACTTCCGAATAGAGTAGATCCATTGAACCAATGAGATTTATGTAAGTGTTGATTTAACAAATCCTATTCCAACAGTGGATTTCCTCTAGATAAGACTAACAGTTGAATTGGGATCAGATATTGCTTGCTTCTGTTCTAAAGCAAGTGTATCCAAAGTGATTTACACATTATGTAATTTAACAACAAAACCAATATTAAAACAACTAAACAGAAACACATACAGAGCAAAGCCCTCACCAGTAACAAGTACAGAAACTACTAGCAGCAACACTCAATAATAATCTTAGACAGACTAATGACAAATTAAATTATTTCTTACAGCACATAGATAAGTACTCTCTGACTCTGCACCTTTAGCCTTCTAAGATTACTTCTAAAACTGACTCTCTTTGGCCAAATTCAAAACTCTAGAAGCTGTTCTTTCCAGGGCTTTTCCTGGCAGGTAATTGTAATGCATTCTAAGTATATGACTAGCCTCTGGGCACCACCATACATTAATCAGGACACCAAATATTCCAGTCCATGTTTTTCCAGATTCCTTTGTAATCCTCACAGGTGGTTGTTGTTGTTGTTGTTGTTGTTGTTGTTGTTATTATTATTAATTATTATTATTATCATCATCGGTTTTTATACCCTGCTCTTCAGCCCTAAAGGCTCTCAGAGAAGCTTACAATTATTATAATTTTTAATAAGACAGTTCCCTGCCCTCAGGCTTACAATCTGAAAAGACACAACACAAAAGGAGAAGAAAATGGTGGTGGGTAAGGGCATCAGGTCCAGCAGTTTTTCTTTCCCTCTGAGGCCTGGACCAAGGTAGATCGACTGGAGGGAGGGCTCTGCTTCTTAATCTAGGCCAGGCCAGATGGAACTGGGCCCGCATCTCTCCCTCCATGGCTGGATGGCACCAGATGAACTGGAGGGAGGGCTCTGCTTCTTAGAAGGCACGTGGAAGGCAAAGGTCCAAGTAGCAGTAGAACCAGCAGCTTCTTCTTCCTCTTGGCCCCAGAAAGTCACTGTGATCCTCCCATTTTCTTTGCTGGGAGTCCTGTCAGGTACTGGTTTTACAGCCCTACCAGGCAAAGCAGCTGTGAGTGGTGGCAAACACAGTGCCTACTGAGTCAGGGCCTCAGTCCTGAAGAGAGAGGAATCCATTTGGAAGGCAGAGGTCCAAGTACCAGTAGAACCAGCAGCCTCTTCCTCCCACTGGACTCCGGATAGTCAATGTGACCCTCCTTCTCTCTCTGCTGGGGTGTTTTACACTCTCCTCTCCCTCAGAGCCTACAGCAGTGGCAGTTGGAATGGAGGGAGGGTCCATCACCAGCTGCTGGGACTGGCCCCTACTGTGCCACCCATGAAATAATAAATTATGCAGCTCATCAAGATGGGGCATTTTACATACTAATAATTATTTCCTTTGGTATTTTGCTTTGTGTTTCTGTACAATGCATATACAAATTGTCCTCCATGTATATGAAGTTCTCACTGCTATTACTAGAATGTTGAAGTGTGCTCTCTGTCTCTCTCTCACACATAGACACTGACACACACATGGTTTCTTTCAGGATATCTGTAAATATAGCAAAAATACATACCTTTGGAGAATCACTTAAATATAGGTTTCTCAAACTATGATATATTGTCAACTAAAAAGCATTACTTTGGGTTATTCCTCACTTTAAAATTTTCTTCTCGAGCCTTTCAGCTATGACATGTGGCTTGGCTGGGAAATCTTTAATTTAACAATGCAGTTCTATGCATATCTACTCAGGCATAAGTTCTTGTATTATAGAATGCATGGCCTTAGAATTCATAGCTGTTTTAGATTGTCAAGGATTAAATTGCTCACATCCTATGGCTTTTCATCTGGGAGATCAAATTGAAGCTAATAAAAAAGAAGTTTTAACAATTGTCAAAGAGACTGTGGGGTAGAAAACATGGCATGATGGGTGAAAAAAAGAAAAGAAAGGATGTGTTGCCATGCTCATGCTTACACAGAATATTTGTGTATCAAAAGCAGTTCAGTCATGTAACAGACTCAAACTGGAGACGATGACTGGATTGTTCCATTTCTGTGATTCAGTAGATGGCAGTCTTCTCTCTCTGTTGGCATGACATCTTTAGCACTACCCTTACATTGCAAAGAAGAAGTAGGATAGGGCTATATGTTTATTGGGGGGGGGGGGGTGTAGTTCTCAAACTCTGTAATGCCATTGTCTGATTTTTTGATTGCAAAAAATAGGCCTCTTTCAAAGCACTCTTGTTCACTAAAAATAAAAGTTCACTTGCATAAGGTTTTAAAGCTGCTATTTGGCAAACAGTAAAGGCATTCTATTTTGACCACATGGTGATTGCCAATCTCAAGGGTAGACCTTTTCTAAAGTTTCCAAGGAAAAGGGATATCTTCCTATCCATCAAAGCTGCCCTATTCTCCAGTTCCCTTTGACAACAGGACTTTTTGTCCTTGAAGTCAGATTTCATGAACAAACTGTAGGCTTATAAATATAAACTACACATCATAATACAGGGCTTTCTGCTGATAGCCTAATTTCCTATGTTTCCATCCCTGAAAGATCACTCTAGTCACCAAACTTCATATTTATAGTGCAGTATCAGAACTGGAAATTAATTATACTAAATCAGAGATCTAAACATATGATCTCAATAATATTTCAACATAATTTATTGTCAATATAAGGAACAGGTTTGAACTACTAAGCACAATAGACTGGGAACCAGAAGAACTATGATCAGGAGCTAGGGGCATAATAAAAGAAGAATACAGATAGACACTTAAAGTAGTCAAAATGAAAGCGAAGAAACCATGGATGTCAGATAAAATGTTACAAGCAGTAAAAGAAAGAAGAGAAGCAAAACAAAAGGGAAACAGGAACAAACTCAGAACCAGGAATGCTACAGTTCAATGAATGGTGTGAAGAGATAAAGACAAATACTAAAACAATCAATTCAGGGAAATAGAGGGCAACAACAAAAAGAGAAGAACAAAGGACCTATTCTAAAAGATCTGGGAAATAACACACTATGACAATAAAAACAACATAGAGATTGGAAAGGTTTAAAAAAGACGCTAGATGCAGTACACAGAAGAGCTATATAAAGGGGATAACAAAAGAAAGTACCCCAAATTCTAAAAACAGAGGTGGGAGCTTCAATAGAGGAAATGACAAAAAACAAGACTCCAGGAACAGATGATATTCCAATGGAACTGTTGCAATCCACACTGACAGAGTCACTCTGCTGCTAACTAACACATTTTGAAAACAAAATGATGGCCAACAGATTGGAAACGATCAATATACATCCCCATCCACAAAAAAGGAGTTGCAAAAGACTGCAGCAACTGTAGGACCACAGCTCTAATCTCTCATGCAAGCAAAATCATGCTCAAAATTCTGCAACATAAGACTCCAACCATAAATGGAGAGATAAATCCTACAGGTCCAAGCAGGATTCAGGAAAGGAAGAGGCAGTAGAGACCACATTACAAACATGCAGTGGCTAATGGAGTGCATCAAGGAATTCCAAAAGAAAATCAGCACGTGCTTTATAGACTATAGCAAGGCCTTTGACTGCATAAATCATGAAAGATTATGGAATGCCCTTAAAAACATGGCAGTGCCAACACATCTGATAGTCCTAATGAGGAATCTTTACTCAGGACAGGAGGCCACTGTCAGGACAGAACACGGAGAAACAGAATGGCTCCCAATTGGCAAAGGTGTCAGGCAAGGCTGCATCCTCTCACTCTATCTGTTCAACTTGTATGCAAAACATATTATATGAAAATCAGGATTGGACACAGAAAGAGGAGTGAAAATAGGAGGAAAGAATATCAACAATCTAAGATATGTAGATGACACTATACTACCAGACAAAAACATCACAGACTTGGAACAACTATTAAGGAAGATCAAGGAGAAAAGTGCAAAGCCAGGCTTATTGTTGAACATAAAGAAAACAAAAATAATGACCACAGAAAATGTACACAGATTCAACATAGACAATGAGGAAATAGAAATAGTGAAAGAATTTTCATACCTGGGATCAAATATTGATCAGAGTGGGGACTGCAGTCAAGAAATCATAAGAAGACTAAGAATGGGGAAAATATTCTAAAATGTAAAGACATACAACTGAGCATGAAAGTTAGAATCATACAAGCCATTGTATTCCATATTACCATGTATAGATGTGACAGCTGGACATTTAAGAAAGCAGATAGGAAGAGAATTAATTAATTTGAGATGTGGTGCTGGAGAAGAGTGCTGAGGTTACCATGGAGAGCCAAGAATTCAAACAAAGTGTAGATCAAACCAGAAATCTCTCTGGAAGCCAAGATGACAAGACTGAGGCTGTCATACTTTGGCCACATCATGAGGAGGCACGACCCACTGAAAAAAAAACAATAATGCTGGGAAAGGTGGAAGGAAGCAGAAAAAGAAGAAGGCCATATGCTAGAGGGATGGACTCTGTTAAGGAGGTCATGGGTATGAATTTGCAGGACCTGAGCAGAGCTGTGGAGCAAAGTGAGTCTTGGAGATGTCTCCTGTACAGGGTCACCATGGGTCAAGATCAACTCAAGGGTGGACAACAACAACAACAACAATCAACAATCAACAAACAACAAATCAGGACTGGAAATTAATCACACTAAATCAGAGATACTGAATGCCACAACCACAATGAAGACTCAGAGGCATCTTAAAGAGCAATTTGGTTTGCAATGGACTGCAATATGTTAGCTTTATCTAGGTGTTAACATAATGGTTGTAGAGACTCCTGTTTCAAAACAATTATGGAGCTTTGCTAGAATCCATAATGAAAAATCTAACCTCTTAATCCAGTTTTTATCTGTTATGTTATGCAGTTTTTAAAAACAAACAAATTATCCAACTGCAAAATAAGTCAGACTCAAAGTATATTCAGGCCAGTGGTAGTTTCTGTACTTATTATCTTTTATGCAGCAACAATTTATTTATGAGCTCGACTTAATCCAGTAAATATCAGATAATGTAGTCCAGTTATCTCTTCCTCATCAAATGCGTGCTACTACAAATTGGCATCTCTCAGTTTTTTCCCTCAGTTCCCCATAACTTTTGAATTTGTTTAGAGTTTGTGAAAAGGTTTCTGCATGCTAACGCCAAATATCAATTCCAAATACCCTGTCTCTACTTAACAGGGCAGGGGGGTTGAGATCCCTAAGACTAGGTGGAAGGAAGGGGCAGAACTGTACTCATAGATCTGGCAGAATTGGACTACCAAGATGCCTGTGTAGCTAAGCCTCTTCAGGAATTATCAGCCAGTAGTGTACTATCAAATCCTAAGAAATATTAAGATAGTGATTATAATAGGAATATGCTATGCTGAATTTTATCCTATGCACACTTACTTGCAGCTACCGTGTACACATGGAGGGGACATAAAAGTACACATTGTTCTTATCAAAGTCTTCATATTTAAGGCTGTTTCAATGATAATCCTGTAGTGTTAGCCTTGGAGATATGTAAACCTACCCCTCCCCTTTTGATATGAGAAATGCTATCAATCCAGCCTCTATGATCCTAATGTGGATGCCATTATGTGGAAGCAGGCACATCATGTTGGCTAGCTTAGGAGTCACCAAGAGGATTTATATTCTGGACATGTCAGAGGAGGTGAGGAAGATCCCACCAATGAAACAATGGGATTGCTCTGGTTGGAGTAAACAACTCTATCTACCTGACACTTTAAGCTATCTGGATGCAGAAATACACCCATGTTACAACTTTGGAAGACCCAATTTCAAAGTGTCACCTCTGCATATCATACTGTTTTATCACACCAGGGGGCAAACAGAATTTATACAATAGTTAAACAAGAGTTAAACAGGAAATGTCCTGTGATAAACATAGGGCATTTCCTCTTTCATTCTCTTTTAACTCTTGTCCTTTTTGCCCCCTAGTGTGATAAAGCCGAAAGATTTGGACCATTTGGCCACATCAACTCTCTGGATTTTGCCCCAGTGAACAAATTCCATATAAATTAGGGGATATTTCCTTGGTTAGTTGGATTAGCTTTGGTTTTCAGGCAGAGGTGCTGCCAGTTTTCACTTTGCTGCCCTCTTTCACTTAACAAACTCTGATGGCCTTGGGAGTGATTGAGCTCCCTTTTCCTCCTCCTGGAATATCATCAAGAGGGGCAGCAACCAAACAGGTGTTGTATCTCCATTAGAAGGCCTGACTGTTTCAACCTAACACCTTTAATTCTCAGTTCTTCTGTGCTTGTGTGAGTTATTGTTATGAGTGTGTGTTGGTTTTCCGCCTTTAAAATAAAATACAATTCATTGAGGATTTGCGTCTGTGGTCCTTCCTGCCTCCAACCTTGGTATACACAGGGATGATCCCAGGGCTGAGTAACCCAGCCAATGCTTAGAATTAATATTTAATTTTCCAAGAGTGAACTAACCTTAAGGCAGCTCTCCTGTCCTGCTTACAAGTTATGGGAAGAATAATTTGTTCTTCACTTGCGAGCCAATAAGTGCCACAACCTGCTGCCAATGATGTGTCCCATTGTTGCTGTCCCTGCCAGCATGTCTAATTTCTCCCTTTTCTCAGGTCCACATCCATCAGCTTCTGATTGAACATTGTGTGTCCAACTGTACACTGACTTGTTGTATGTCAGAAAAGGCCAATGGACACAAAAGGACTTCTAAAATTGGGAATATAAGAAATTTCTTATACAAAATCAGACCAATTCTCGATTTAGTTCTGTACTGCCTATACAAACCAGCAGCATCTCTCAATATTTTCACACCTGAAATCCTTTTTAAACATTTTTCTTGCTATATATCTCAGATTAGATCTGGGGCCCTCTGCATTCAAAACATGTGCTCTGTCACTGAACTACAGACTTTCCATAGTTTTGTACTATATAATATATTAGATGTTTCCTTGTATTAACTAACCAAATACAAAGGGTATTAATAATTTATGATCATGATTTTATGATCATGATTTATTTATTTACTATTTATATGATGATTTATATGGATCACCATCATCATCATCTGTGACTAAAATGGAGAGAAAAAGGTATGCCTAGTATTATCCTGTCTTTTTGAACATTATAAACAATATAACTATAATATAAATATCACATGGAGTGTATTGTAAAACTAATATATGGATATACAAGCTGGTGGAGGAAAATGTTTTATCTTTTAAAAGACTAAAAGTTCTGCTTAGAAAACTAGTCTAATGGCATAGAGAAGGACTACTACTACTACTACTACTACTAAATATTTATTTATAACCTGCCCCTCTGAATGAACAATTGGGGTGGGGTACAACCTTTTTTTAAAAAGGTACAGTTAAAATATTAACTTGAGTTGGAGAAATCTCATCCATGTATTAAAGTATTTCTAAACAGATAGAAGAAGTGGAGAAATTTATTGGCTTCTGGTACGTTCTATTGGGAATGCTTCTTATATAATCAGAAATTCAATCTTAATGGTAAAAATGTCATGTTTCACAAATGATAAGGCATCAAAATAAGATTGTTTACAAGTGTTCTTCAAAACAAAAACAAAAAACCTTGTGTCCAGTGAGTCTTACTCATAGGTAAGTTAACGAAAGAATTGTCTTCCTAGAGACCTTTTCAGACCAGATCATTAGGAGCAACTCAAGAAAAGATACCAGAGTAAACAACTCCCTATGTTCCAGTTTCTTCAGATCCACAGCTTCCTGAAAAAGCAAACAAAACAACATCAGATCTTTGTATAACAAGTTGTCTAGGCAACTCAGTCCTTACGTAAATTCATTGCAAAGTCATTGCACAGACAACAAGAGACTTGATTTCCAGTGTCTATAATATTTTGTCACACTGCATACTGAAAATAAAGCCAGTTGTGTGCTAAAATGGGAAATAGTCCTAAGAAATGAACCAAAAGCCGACTATTGGACAGAGGTCTAGAAAACGTATAAATTTCCCCACACCAGCTATCAAGAAAATGTGTAGAGAGATCTCACATGGTACCATATAGAAGAAATTGGTAAATATAGAAATGGAATCTTTCCTGGAAAGGATATATTGGAGAGGGTCTGCTCGTTTCTTTTGCTATTTGCAAAAGTTCCATCAAAACAAGAAAATAACTTGGTCTTGTGAGATTTACTCTGTCTTCCAGAAGCCCATTGAAGTAGGCTAATATTTCAAAGACCTCGAAGGGAAAAAAAGCTAACCTTGATGTCTGGTAACTCTGTTTCTGTGGATATGGCTGGAAGTCAGTGTGGTGTAGTGGTTTGAGTGTTGGACTATGACCCTGGAGACCAGATTTGATTCAACCATGAAACTTACTGGGTGACCTTGAGAAAGTCACATGCTCTCAGCCTCAGGGGAAGGCAATGGCAAATCTCCTCTGAACAAATCTTGCCAATGATGGGTCCCAAGGAGTCATATGGCACTCATTCTTTATCTGAGAGCTGGACCTGCTTTTAGGAAGACTGAAGGAATCACTTCAGGAAATCGGTGCTGAGAGATGGTAGCAAGGTGGGAATAGAAAGAGCACTGTGTACCACATGGCTTGTCTTGGTCCCTATATTAGCCTGCTTTCTTCAGTTATGGTGTGAATGGTCTCCAAAACCAATCCTAAAGGAAATGTCAACTGATAATCCATTCACATATGGCAAGGGAAGAAAGGCCATGTACTTTACCTTATGCAGCAGAATTTTTTGTCAGTATCCAGGATGTCTACTGCTTCTGAATGGAATGAAATTTCCATGGTATTGAAAATTTTGAGACATTTTTTTCATTGAGACACATCTTCTTAAGAAACAGTGTTCTAGCTTAGCTCACTGATACCCAATAGGTCAAAGTAACTCAGTAAATCATGATCCTAACAGACAAGATTAAAGGCCTTAATGGGCAATGCAGAAAAGGCATTAGAGCTTTTGTCTTACACATTTCATTTCATGCTAATGATGGGCATAAGGCAACATATTTGCACTCAAATTTGGAATCATCTGTGAGAATCAAGCAATATAGAGAGAAGTGGTTGCTTGTAACTTTCTCATTAAGACCACGAAGAATTGAAGGCAGAAAACCCCAAATTACAGGATTTTGCAACATAAACATGGCATAATCATTTTGACTTAAAAGATTAATTTGGGCAGAAAAAAAATCAATCAATCAGAGAAGCTTAGATTTGTTTTGTTCTGGTATCATAATGATATACAGTCATATTGAAATTAAACTAAATATATATGGTGAGTGGACAGAACTTATATTACAGTTCAGGCCAAATTACAAAAGCACAGATGTTTAATGTTCTGGAATAGGCAATGGCCAGGTTTCACTGCATTGTTACACTTATGCCTCGTATTTAGGCGGATGTTTGGCTTCAATTTAAATGTACTCATGTGCCACAAGGCAAACCATCTTTCAAAATTCAGGAATGTCCTGAGTTTGCGATATTGTGTGTGTATGTGGGAGGCCTGTTATTTAATGGAAAAAGGCAAAAATTCCCATTCAATGTGCTATGCTCCTAGGGCTTTGGATTTCAACCACTGGGTGTAATCAACAATGCATGAAGCTATAGCATGACTTCTGTATAATGAATCCCTCCATCTCTTATCTCTCTCTCTCTCTCTCTCTCTCTATATATATATATATATATATATATACACACACACATACACACAGTATGTGTTTTTGGATGTTTAGTAACAAATTTATATACTTTAATGACATTTCTGCAAGTTCTATCCATGCAACAATAACAATCAGAATGCTAATTTCTCATGATTATTTTGTTGATGAGCTATACTTATGATAGTAAACAGTCACACAATCATCCTTAAAAACTGTCATGATTTTAATAAGCTACAGTTATTGATATCATCATTTTAATCTTTTGTAGGTATCACAGTTGTCATAGTTTTAATTAGGGTAACCTGATTAAATATAATTGTCCTCCATTTTCTCTCACTATCTTTGCTATGGGGATGGCCACATGTTGGCTGATGTTTTATGCCTTGTTTATGATATTAATAAAGTCTTATGCCCCACCAGGACAGCTTGTGGCTATAGCAGATTTCCACCTAACATTGTCTAGTACTTCACAGCTGCTTTATCAATCATAATATGGCCACTTTTCTCATGTTCATTTTTTCAGGCCTGCTCTTTTGGAGATGGGATTAATCAGCACTGCAGAAATAATGCCGTTTGACATCACTTTAATGACCATGGCTCAGTGCTATGGAATTGTGGTGTTTATTGCAGTATCAAAGCTCTCTGACAGAAAAGGGTAAATATCTCCCAAAACTATAAATCCCAGAATTCCATAGCATGGAGCCATGTCAGTTAAACTTGTGTCAAACTGCATTTTTTCTGCAGCACTGATAGACCATGATTTAAGTAGCTCAATAATCTGGTACAATGCTAATTTCTACCTTTTTCTTTTGTTTTTTCCCAACTGAGGTTTCCTTCTTGAGTTTCCTCAGTTTTTGCAACTGAGCATATTTGCCTATAATGAATATTCCTTATCCATTATTCATTTAACTGCTTAACCTTCCTTCCTATCTATATGCACCCAAGGAAGCTAACATCAAGTTTTAAAAAAATGATGAAAAACTAACACCAATTTAGTAAAATTACCAAACACATATAAAGTAAGAGGCTAAAAGGCAGACAGAGACAAAAATGGTAATCAACTCAAAACCATCTGCCATCAACTAGCAGTGACAGAATAAAATTGACATGATGACATAATATATTCAAGGAGTCAATGACATTTCAATTGTGCAGATTCACAAAGTCCAGCTTCACCACTTTAGTCTTGTGTTGAATTACTGATGTTACTTGCAATCTGGCTTCTTCACAGAGAGTACCTTTAGCATGCTGCAACTTTTCCATAGTCAGTTAGAGTATGGCCAAACAAAATAAACTGAGTGATATTTTCTCTATTGTGCTCCCACATTTGATGAAGACTTGGCACTTTCTGCTATTTCTTCTGCCTCATTATTTCATTTTTCATACCCATGTCTGTTTGCTGTACTTACCAATAAGTGAAACATCAACATTAGAAGGGTGTTCATATCTTTTTCCATTAGTGTCTCCAACAGATTTCAAGAAGCAGTTTGTAAGACAGGTGCAGTAGTTTGCACAGTGTTATGAGCCCCCTTAATCAGAGCTGAATGGACTCTCTCGGTAATAAAATGAATTAGTACTAAACCCTGGGAGTGAGGCACAACTGTCCAAGCTGTTCAGCAGAGATTCTAACTGGATAGATAGGGAAAATGCCAGGGGAAAGAAGACAGGAGGTTACTGTAGTGTGTATGGGGCTGGAGCCACTTCTTTTTCCTCCGCATTGTCACTGCAGCAGCCAAACAGTGCAGCAATGATGAGGAGGGAAAAAAAAAGCACAGAGAAGCAACTCCTTTTAGTGCCACACCTGCAATGGCATAAGTGCCCTAGGGTGGTGCGATGTGCAACATCATCAACACACATGATGTGTGGATGGTGCTGCACCACGATGGCACTGCCCACATGTACTAGGGTTCAGGAGTGTGTAGTTGCTGCACGCTCCCAAACCCTAGTATCACTGCCAGGACGGTGCTTCGTGGCTGTCTGTGTTGGCCCTATGAGACTAATCTTTCGGACTCCATAATAGCTGTGTCCAACAGACCTCTTCCCCTGATAAGGAGAGGCCAAAA